>JABUQX010106975.1:22500-25000 GCA_015478945.1 Trachelipus rathkii | reverse complement strand
TGCCCACATCATCTATGATCTATTGATCTATTGATTCAAGTTACATTTCGAGGTATCATTGTTAGAATAAACATAGCATAAAACAAATTCTTTATACACTGATCAACGAAATATATGCTAACGTAACAAAGTTTTCACATTAATAAAGCTTACTTAGCATCATCTGAACTATGAATATAATACACAACGACAAACCTGACACGCCTTAAACATAAATAAACTGTTAACGTTAACAAAGATCCACACTTAACAACAGTAAAGTAACTAACATAGCATACAAAGACGTAATCTATTCACGCTTTGTCATGCATATCTCTAACATAACAATGTTAATTTATATTAACATGGTAATATTTAACTAAAATTTATCACAACATTGATTAATTATCATACTGATCAACGAATATACTCTAACGTAATAAAGTTTCCACATCAATAAAGCTAACATAGCGTAACATGAACTAAGAAAATAATGTTTACACACGAATAAACTGTTAACATTAACAAAGTTCCACACTTAACACCAGTAAAGTAACTAACATTGCATGCATTTTAGTATATTCACAAAGTTTGTTGAAAAAGAAGCAAGGATAATGAATACACCATTGTTCGGAGAACTTGGCATTGGTACAAAACCAAAACAAACAAAATTACAAAATGAAAAAGGTAAGTCACTTTATACAAAGGAAAATAATAATGACCATAGAAATAACAATAAAAATGTTAATAATAATAATAATAATAACAATAATAATAATAATAATAATAATAATAATAATAATAATAATAATATTAATAATAATAATAATAATAATAATAATAATAATAATAATAATAATAATAATAATAATAATAATAATAATAATAATAATAATAATAATACTGACAATAAAAATAAGAATAATGGTAATAATAATAGTAGTAGTAGTAATAATAATAAAGAATTTCATGATATACAATACAAAATAAAAAAGAAAGAAGCTTTGACAAAAAAGGCACATTTTGGCAAAATTCCTACCATTTTTAGATGATAATGGAATATTAAGGGTAGGAGGGAGGAATAAAAATCTGAATGATTTATCATATGGTTTTAAACATCCAATTATCTTGCCAAATAGTCATGCTACAATGCTAATAATGAGACATTACCATAGAATTAATGGACATTTAGGAAACCAAACAGTTTTAAATGCTTTAAGAGAGAAGTACTATATCATTGGAGCAAGCAGAAGTATTAAGAAGATCCTAAAAGATTGCATAATATGTAGAAAGCGCCCATACGAAGGCCAACTCAGGCAGGTTGCATGGAGATTTGCCCAAAGATAGATTAGAATGTGATATACCACCATTTACGAGCATTGGAATTGATGAATTTGGTCCTTTTCTTATAGTAAGGGGAAGAGGGAAAGTAAGAGAAAAAAGATATGGATTAAGGGGGAGAGCGTTCAATCTTTGGCTGGGGCTGATCCCAGTTTTCAGCCCACCTAAAAATGGACATAAAATTCGGAATTTTCAGCCGATTTTGACTATATAAACACCAAAATGTAGCTTTTTTTGCCCTCTAAACGTTGTTTTTTGGTGTTTTTCTGTGACTGTAGTCATTCTTTCAGAATTTTAAATTTTTCAAAATCCATGTTTTTGACAATTTTCATATCAACTTTCAGAATTTTTTGGGAAAAGACTTCAAACTTGAAATATGCATAGATTAGTCCATTACCTACAATAAGCACATAGAACATTTCGGGTGCTTCACCGTTATCGTAAATAGTTTTCGCTTCAAAGGGGTTCTAAAGTGGAAAATGTTTCTATTGACCGGATTAAGCCCGCCTTCTTGGACTTTGCTCCCGAGTTGTCAGTTGACATTGTTCCACCTCCTCCAATCATCCTTCCTCTTTCTCCTCGTTTACGACAACCTTCTACCACCCATCTGGCTTCATCTTTCTCTACTCGTACACATTCTATTGATCCTCCCCCTCCCCCTCCTCCTTCCGTCCCTCTGTCCACTTCTCTGGTTCGTAATCCTTCCCCGCCGCCTCTACCACTCCCCCTTCCGCTTACAACTGATCCTCCATTGCATACCCAGCCTAACCCTCCTCCTCCTCCTGTGCCTTCACCTCCCTATCCTCGGTCTCGTTCCGGCCGCCATCGCCGCCCTGTTGTACGCTTCTCTCCCTGACACTCCGTGTCTGCCGGGGGGGGGGGTAATTGTAGTCATTAGTCTTAACTAATTCCTATTTTTATTTTTATTTTGTACTTTTTCTTTTTCTATTTGGAACCAATTTTTTTGTCTCGAAAGCGAAAAGTTCTACGTTCCTTTCAACTTTCCGTTCTTCTTCGATCAATTCGACATACTAAAAACACGTTCTCTATTTGTTCCGATTTTTGCTACAGTTTTTGTCAGTGTGTCACTTTCACCATCCAAGTTTATGAATTAATTCTTTAGAAAATATCAAGGATTTCATTCCAACTGTGTGCTTCCTTAATAAGTGATGATTTTGGT
>JABUQX010106975.1:0-17500 GCA_015478945.1 Trachelipus rathkii | reverse complement strand
TATATATATATATATATATATATATATATCATCATGGGAAATACTTAAAGTTAGGTTTTGTTGGATTCCTTTGGGAGAAACTTACAGAAAAACCAATTGCATATTTGAAATCAGCGTATAAGGCTTATTATAAAAATGTAATAAAAAAAAAAAAAAAAAAAAAAAAAAATATATTTTTCATAAATGAAATATCTCGAAAAGTACGACACTTACAGAAAAACCAATTACATATTTGGAATCAGCGTGTAAAGCTTATTACAAAAATGTAAAAAAATTAATAAAAAAATAAAATTAGGGGGCTCGAGCCGACGGGGGACAGAGGTGGGATTTTCCATACCGGGGAGGGGCGGAGGAACCCCGCGACACCCAAATACCAAGAGCGGGGGGTTCCGGAGACCCTCCCCCGGAGAAATAGTCCTACCCTGTCGTTCCCCCGGAAGGCCGAGAGACCCCGACTCCTGCCATCTTTGCGGTTTACCCTTGGGTATTCCTTTAGTTAAAAAAATTTTTTTTTTTACTGACGGAGTCGTAAAACGTAACTGGTCCTATATATTTTGAATCATGTCCGTGTCACCCCTTAAATTTACTGTTAGGATCATATATATAGATATATATATAAAAAAAAAGCAAAAAAAAAAATCAAAACTAACCAATTCGTAAACATACAGGTCCAATTCACGTGTACATGTTTGACAACGGAAAAAGAACTTTTCGCCTTTTCTCTTAATTAATGTCACATTCAATATTGCATGCGTTACATTTCTTATTCGTCACAATTAATTGGAAATATTGCAAAAAACTTAAAAGTGACCGCAGTCACTTGAACAAATTTCGTATATGTCACTTACATTCATTTCTGCTAAATACTAATAATTTACGAGTAAAAATATAAATTTATAGTTTAATTTTTTTTTTTTGTAAAACAAGTGAAGCTACTTTTCTCTCATTTTTTGGTGTTTTTTATTTTCTTTTAAATTTAACTTCTATTCACATTAAAATAAAAATTGTTTTTATAATCTTTATCGATATATAATCGATATACAGTAAAATTAACAATCATACGATAGGTAAGAAAAGTAACCTTTACATATATATATATATACATATATATATATATATATATATATATATATATATATATATATATATATATATATATATATATATATATATATATATATATATATATATATTATATATATATATATAGCGTCAGGCGGGGTGACTTGGACCACTTTAGGTATAACTTCGTCTCCTGACTTTCCCCTAATGCACTTTTTGAATTTTTTTTTCTGAAATTCAAGGCCATATAGTAGGTAATAAGCACACAAAAAAATAATAATGTAATTCTAATAATAAAAGTTTTATTAAAGTTTTAATAAAGCTCCTTCAGCCTGACCGTGGAGGGGTGAATCGGACCACCATTGAGGGGTGAATCGGACCATCTGTTTAAATTCCTCTTTTACGTATAAATTCAATTTTATATTTTAATTTTTACTTAATATAATAATTATTTATCATATTAAAATTAGTAATAAGTAATAAAAATGTCAATAATGATACATAAAATAAGAATAAAAATAAGGTGGTCCGATTCACCCCTCTCCGCTCAAAAATTTTGACACTTTTTTGAATTCGTTTTTTTTATATAAATTTCATTTTTTATTTTAATTTTCACTTAATATAAGTAACTTTTTATTATATTTAAATTAATTATACGTAATAAAAATGTCAATAATAATACGTAAAATACGAAAAACAATGGTGGTCCGCTTCACCCCATCATCAATTTTTACGGGGTGAATCGGACCAAGTTAGGCCCCATGATTTTGCCACTAATACTGTTTGGATCAAAAATTTACTTTGCCAGTTTAAAGCTAACATACTCGAGTGTATACACTGAAAAAATAATTAAAATCCATCCACAATTTTTCATTTTATAACGAAGTTAAAAAAACTCACATTTTTCAAAAGTGAAATTCTATTGAAGGGCATTTTGTACCCTAATTTATAACATTTTTAAAAATATAAAAACTTTCTAGAATTAAAGATGATCTAAATAAAACTTGTAGTACTACCGCGTGGCTATTAAATGAGCGAAAATTTTTTTTATATTTTTAATTTTAGAGTGGACCGAATCACCCCTCCTAAAGAGGCGGGCCCGGTCACCCCACCCGACGCTATATATAGTAAAATTTTACTTTTTGGTAGCACTAATTTTTTTTAGAGTTCATTTTTGATATTTGTTGGGTTCAATTAAATCAAAAATCGAAACTTCGTTATATTAATACATGAAATAGATATTTGGTAATTTTGATATTATATATATATATATATATATATATATATATATATATATATATATATATATATATATATATATATATATATATATATATATTGTATATATAATATATATATATATATATATATATATACGGTATATATATATATATATATATATATATATATATATATATATATATATATATATATATATATATATATATATATATATATATATATATATATATATATATATATATATATAGAAATATATATATATATATATATATATATATATATATACTATATATATATATATATATATATACTAACTATATATAACTTATATATATATATAACTGTATATATATATATATATATATATATATATATATAAAAAGGGTGGGTGTAAGCAGAAGGAAAGGGAGTGAATGGTGGAGTGAGGAGGTGAAGGAGGTGGTGAAAAGGAAAAAGGAGGCTTATGTGAAATGGTTGGGAAGTAGGAGAGAGGAAAGCTGGGAGGAATATAGAAGGGTTAGAGTGGAAGCAAAGAGGGCGGTGGAGAGGGCGAAGAGAAGAGCAAAAGATGAATGGTGTAGAAAAGTGACGGAAAATTTTGAATCGGGGAGCAAAATGTTTTGGAAAGAAGTAAATAAAAAAAGGAAGAAGAAGGAGGGGTTGGGGGAGAGGATTAAGGGAGGAGATGGGGAGTGGATAGGAGGAGAGGATAGGGTGAGGAAGAGATGGGGGGAGTATTTTAGTGGATTATTGAATGAAGTGGGTGGGGGAGGGGAGGAAGATTTGCAAGAGGTGAGGATGGGGAGTGAAGTGGGGAGGGAGGGGGAGGATGAAATACAAATGGAGGAAATTATTAGGGCCTTGAATAAAGGAAAAAAAAGGGAAGTCCGCAGGTCTGGATGGTGTGAGAATGGAAATGTTGCAGAAGGGAGGTATAGGGGTGGAGGAATGGCTGTATAGGTTATATAATATATGTTGGAGGAGTGGTGAGGTACCACAGGATTGGGAGGATGGTTGTTTGGTTCCCCTGTATAAGGGGAAAGGGGATAGGATGGAATGTGGGAATTATAGAGGTATATGTCTTTTAAGTGTGGTAGGGAAAGTGTATGGGAGAATACTGATTGAGAGAGTGAGAGGTTTAACGGAGGGGAGAATGGGGGAAGAACAAGGAGGATTTAGGGAAGGAAGAGGGTGTGTGGACCAAGTGTTTACACTAAAGATGCTTGTGGAGAAAAGTATAGAGAGGAAAGGGAAAGTGTATGGGTGTTTTTTAGATTTAGAGAAGGCATATGATAGAGTGAAGAGGGGTGAATTGTGGAGGGTGTTGGAGGAAAATGGAGTGGGGGTAAATTAGGTAAAGGTATTAGGGCCTTTTACAGGAATAGTAGAATGTGTGTGAGAGTGTTAGGAGGGGAGAGTGAGTTGTTTGGGGTGGTGAGAGGATTGAGGCAGGGGTGTGTAATGTCGCCGTGGTTATTCAATTTGTTTATGGAGAGTGTTTGCAGAGGAATGGTGAGGGAGGGGAGGGGGGTGGAATTGATGAATGGGAATGATAGAAGGGAAGTGAACATGATACTGTTTGCGAGACGGAAATACTGCCTAGTGGTGAAGAGCAGCGAGGCTGAAGTATTTGGTGAGGGAGTTTGAGAGAATGTGTGGACAAAAAGGGCTTAAAATAAATCCAGGTAAGAGTAAAGTGTTAGTGTTTGAGGAGGAGGAAGGAGAGGAGGGGGAGGGGTTAGAGCAGTGGTGCCCAACCTTTAGTCTATCGCGAGCAAATTAAGAATTTAAAAATTTTAGGCGAGCCACACATAGGACGACGACCACTAATAACATTAATTTATTTATATATACATATATATATATATATATATATATATATATATATATACCATATATATATATATATATATATATATATATATTCTTCTTTCTTCTCAATATATATATATATATATATATATATATATATATATATATATATATATATATATATATATATGTGTGATGTAAGTAATATCCACATACACATCCGCACTTTTAAATGTCGCATCCGCATCCTCCGCACATCGCATCTGCGCTTTGCCCTGCGGATGTTACGCGGATGTTTATTGTCGAGATTTGATAAAGAATTTTATAATAAAAATACTTAAGATGAATCTGAACGCAAACTTTAAATGAGAGACATGGGACTCGACTCAACTATGTAATGATGACTCATGATCTCGCAGCATGAAGTTCATAATAATTTGATTCAACAGAGTCTCATGAGATTAGGGATGCCAAAAACATCAGCGCCTTTACAGCTTCTGTCTCCGATATAATACCATTAATCTTAACGCTAAGGAAGCATTTTGAACCGTCTTCAAATGAAAATGATGGTGGTTTAAAAAAGAATGAAAATGTAATAAAACAGAGCTACAAAAAGGTTTTTTTTTTCTGGTGAAATTATTGACTCCTTACTATTGCAACTTACCTAGATCCACGTTAAAGGCAAGTTTTTTTGTAACACAATATTAGAACAAGTTAAATCGTCACTTTGTGTTGCAGTTGAAAAACTTCAATCCGAACAGTCTATTAATTCGCCACCCATTAAAGGGAAAAACGAAATCGACAGAACCAACACCTTCTACAAGTAAATCAATAACATATTCACTGGTATAATTTCTACAGTCAGTAGTGATGAAGAAACACGCATTACCAAAGAAGATGTGGTGCAAATGGGTTGCAGAGACAATGTGGAGAGAAAAACCTGGATAGATGATGATTAGGGACTGGGTTTTTGCTGGAGGATTCAGCAAAATGTTGCACGCTTGAGTAAACTTGAAGGAAATACTTGGTCTGTCCCCCAACTAGTGTTCCAAGTGAGAGAATATTTAGCAATGCTGGGCTAATATATAATAAGAGAAACAGACTCTCAGCAGAAAAGGCAGAAAAATTGATGTTTCTCAAGCACAACCTTTCTATATTTGAATTTCAATACTAGTGCAAAAAGTATATAATCCATTATAAAATCTCTTTCATTAAAGAGTCGGAGGTTGGGAAAGAGGTTGGTGGGGTGCATTTGAGTGGGTCCCCGTCCCGCACCCTAGTAACAATTATATTAATAGATTGGCTAAAACTGAAATATATATTAGGAATATATATATATATATATATATATATATATATATATATATATATATATATATATATATATATATATATATATATATATATATATATATATATATCATAACAACATCATGCATCCGCGGATGTTAAAATCAAACATCCGCATCAGCGGATGCGAAAAAAATGACATCTGCTGAATCACTAATATATATATATATATATATATATATATATATATATATATATATATATATATATATATATATATATATATATATATATATATATATATATATATATATTTATATATATATATATATATATATATATATATATATATATATATATATATATATATATATATATATATATATATATATATATATATATATATATATATATATATATATATATATATATATATATATATATATCGAACACACCATACACAGACAGAGCCCTTTTACAAAAGAGAGACAAAAAAAAAAACTAAATAAAATGAAAATTAAATTCTAAGGAAGTGAATTCACAGTCCCCTGTCTAACGCAATTCCCTCAGGTGGGCGCAGGCGAGACTTAAAGAGAGGAAGATTGAATACTGCAGGAAAAATGGATGAAGGCAATTAGTTCAACAAAGCAGATGTGGCTGGAAAGAAGGAGGCACCACAACGAATACCTTGAGTCTCCAATATTCACACAATACTCATGTGAGAGTAAGGCACCTCTTGTTTTACGAGGGCGACGCAGTGGTTGAGGAATGTGAGAGGTCAATTGTCTCGAGCACCTGCCGTTGTAATACCTATAGAAAAGAGATTGGGCACTAATATCACCTCGCAGAGAAAGAGAGTCAAGGGAAATAGAAAGTATTGGACAGTTTATTAGTCTCTTCTTAGCCTTAGCCTCAACACTATCCAAAAGGAGGGTGGACTAGATCCACACAAATGTGACAACAGTATTCCCACAGGGGCGAAGGCAGACTCTTATATAACTGGAGTAACTGAACAGAAGAAAAATTCACTCAATCTGAACAGAATTCCCAGCTTCAGTGAGACCATTTAGCAACAGTTGATGAAGGTCTCCAAGATAATTCATTATTTATATTTCAGTCCAAAATATTTATGGTATTTACAGGTGAGACATTAAAGCCGTCGAAAGGGATAGGAAAGTTGGGAGGTGTTTAGAGGGAGATTTGAAAAAGTTGAGTTTTTAAAGAAGTTGAATTTCACAAGAATACGGTTAGCCCACTGAGAATCCGACCACATCGGCAGAATTAGGTCAGGAAAAAACTGTAGACGAGAGAGGCAACTCTAGATACAAATGAGGAGCATTTGAGCGAGTGAAGAGAATGGAGGGTTAACTCATCAGCATAAAGGTGAACAGAGTTAGAAGTCACGCTAAAGAGAGACCGTTAAAGAAAGTAGGAATAAAGGTGGAGGTAAAACAGAACCCTGAGAAACACCACAATTAAAAAGAAAGGAGGAAAGAAGAGGTTGCTCCATCAACAAGAGCTGAAATGGAGCGATCTGAAGAAAACTAGACAAAGGTAAACAAGCGAAAGGAAAGGAATCAAGAGAGTAGCTTAGAGGTAGCGATGGAGGTCATGCCCTGTTGAGATCCTTAAATATGTCAATTGTCACCAAACAGGACTCCCCATAGTTTCTATTGGAATGGGGACCAAAGATCAATTATATATATATATATATATATATATATATATATATATATATAGACCGTAGATATATATATATATATATATATATATATATATATATATATATATATATATATATATATATATATATATATATATATATATATATATATATATATATATTATATATATATATATATAAATATATACATATATATATATATATATATATATATATATATATATTTGCTATATATATATATATATATATATATATATATATATATATATATATATATGTTTATATATATATATATGGTGCTATATATGCTATATATATATATATATATATATATATATATAAATATATATATATATAATTTCTAAAAATATTTAATTTTTAATAAACGTAATAAATCTGAATACGCGAGTCGCGAGCCACATTAGAATGGTACGCGAGCAACATGTTGCCCGCAAGCTACGGGTTGGGCACCACTGGGTTAGAGGTTCGAGTAGGGGGTGTAGTATTGGAAGAAGTAAAGATTTTTAGATATTTAGGGATGGATTTGGGTAAGGGGGAGGGATGAAGGAGGAGATAGAACATAGAGTAGGAGAAGGAATGAGAGCTTTGAGTGGTCTGAGAGAATTATGGAAAGGGGGGGATCTATCACAGAAAGTTAAGATAAGTATGTTTGAAAAAATTTGTGTACCAGCGGTGTTGTATGGGTGTGAAACGTGGGGGTTGAATGCCAGGTCCAGGAAGAAGTTGGAAGTATTTGAGATGAAGGGGTTGAGAGCGGTTTGTGGGGTTAGCAGAAGGGAGAGGATTAGGAATAGGGTGGTGAGGGAGAGATGTGATTGGAGGAATGGGTTGGTGGGAAGAGCGGAGAAGGGAATGTTAAGATGGTATGGGCATCTAGTGAGAATGGAGGAACAGAGAGTGGTTAGGAGAGTTTGGGAGGCGGAGGGGATAGGAAGGAGAGGAAGGGGGAGACCAAGAAGGAGGTGGATGGATGGAATAAAGGAGATGCTGGAGGAGGGAGGGATGAGGGAGGAAGAGGGTAGGGTGTTGGCGAGGGATAGAGTGGAGTGGAGGAGGTGGGTGGGGGCGAGATGAGGGGAAGTGTGAATGAGAGAGGCTGTACGTACCACTACCCCGCTCAAGCGGGAAAAAAGTGTTGGCAAAATAAATAAAAATAAATAAATAAATATATATATATATATATATATATATATATATATATATATATATCTAATATCTATGTCTATCTATACAAAGCTTTATCTATATAACTAAATATATAATATTTATATATATATATATATATATATATATATATATATATATATATATATATATATATATATATATATATATATATATATATATATATATATATATATATATATATAGTAATCTGTGTCTACCTAACAAAGCTTTATCATAACCTAAACTTAAAAGCTCCCCAAAGTAGTCCTAACCTTTATTGATTCACTGTGCTGTAAAACTAGGCTTAACCTTTATTGATCCACTGTGCTGTAAAATTAGCCCTAACCTTTATTGGGTCAGAATCCCGAAAGACACATACATGTAACTAAAAAACTATAACAGTTACACGAAAATAAATATCATTTTATTAATCAGGAGACATTTTTACCCATGAAATAAAAAAATAAAATAAAAAAATAACGCTTTTTAAAAATTTAAAATTATTAAAAATGTTGGAAAAATTACATTTTTTTGAGAATACGAATTAGCTCGAGTACTCCGAGGGAGCACGCAAAGGTGCCAAATATTTAATTTTTTTCTTTTTTAACTAAAGAATACCCCACAGGTAAAGCTTAAAGATGGACGGAGTCAGGGTTTCTCAGCCTACCGGGGGATGACTGGCCCTCTGTCCCTCCGTTGGCTCAAACCCCCTAAATAGGATATAAAAAGAAAAAATAACATTTTCTCCAAAGCGTAAAAATAAAATACTATTTAGTAACTCTTGCTCTCGTGAACTAATGCAGGGATTCAAGGTCAATCACAGCGTACGCCTCCCAGATCTAAGATTATACTAATATTTAAGGTGGGTAATACTGTAGACAGCGACCCACATATTTTGAGACTGAAAATTTTCTAAGTTCAAAAAAATTTCTAAATTCAGAAAAACTATGTAAGTTAAGTTTTTTAAGGAAATTCTTTAGTGGCAAGCTTCTGGAATTATGCCAGAATCTTGCCACTAAACAATTTTCTTAAAAAATCTAACTTAACAACTTTTCAGAACTTAGAAGATTTTTGGTCTCAAAATGTGTGGGTCGCTGTCTACAGTATTACCTTTAAGGTGTTATTAATAAGTATTAGAATAAAGTAAAAAAAAATTTAAGTTTCATCAATGAAATTATTTGCTAAAATCAAAAATGTTATTTATTTTCTTGTAGATGTTATAGTTTTCTAGTTACATGCCTTGCCTCTTTGGGATGCTGGCCCCTTTATTGACTCAGTGTGCCGTAAAAGTAGCCCTAAACTTTACTGATCCACTGTGCCATAAAACTAGCCCTAACTTTTACTGATCGACTGTTTAGTAGTTGCCGAAAGGTAATATAGCGTCAGGGGCGGGGTGACTTGGACCACTTTAGGTATAAGTCTGTCTCCCGACTTTCCCCTAATGCACTTTTTGGAATTTTTTTTTTCTGAAATTCAAGGCCATATAGTAGGTAATAAGCACACAAAAAAATAATAATGTAATTCTAATAATAATAGTTTTATTAAAGTTTAAATAAAGCTCATTCAGCCTGACCTTGGAGGGGTGAATCGGACCACCATTGAGGGGTGAATCGGACCATCTGTTTAAATTCCTCTTTTACATATAAATTCAATTTTATATTTTAATTTTTACTTAATATAATAATTGTTTATCATATTAAAATTAGTAATAAGTAATAAAAATGTCAATAATGATACATAAAATAAGAATAAAAATAAGGTGGTCCGATTCACCCCTCTCCGCTCAAAAATTTTGACACTTTTGAATTCGTATTTTTTATATAAATTTCATTTTTTATTTTAATTTTTACTTAATATAAGTAACTATTTATTATATTTAAATTAATTATATGTAATAAAAATGTCAATAATAATACATAAAATACGAAAAACAATGGTGGTCCGAGTCACCCCTCCATCAATTTTTACGGCGGGGTGAATCGGACCAAGTTAGGCCCCGTGATTTTGCCACTAATACTGTTTGGAACAAAAATTTACTTTGCCAGTTTAAAGCTAACATACTCAAGTGTATACACTGAAAAAATAATTAAAATCCATCCACAATTTTTCATTTTATAACAAAGTTAAAAAAACTCACATTTTTCAAAAGTGAAATTCTATTGAAGGCCATTTTATAGCCTAATTTATTATATTTTTTAAAAATATAAAAACTCTCTAAAATTAAAGATGATCTAAATAAAACTTGTAGTACTACCGCGTGGCTATTAAATAAAGAGCAAAAATTTTTTATTTTATTTTTTATTTTATTTAGAGTGGACCGAATCACCCCTCCTAAAGAGGCGGGCCCGGTCACCCCGCCCGACGCTATATATATATATATATATATATATATATATATATATATATATATATATATATATATATATATATATATATATATATATATATATATATATATATATATTACTATATATATATATATATATAATTATATATATTTATATATATATACTATATTAATATATATATATATATACCCAAGTATATATATATATATATATATATATATATATAATAATAACAATAATAATATATATATATGTAACAATAACTTTTATATATATATATATATATATATATATATATATATATATATATATATATATATATATATATATATATATATATATTACAAAATATCAATTCCATGTATTCCACAAGGAAACTTTACTGCGGCCAAACAAAAAATTACCTGGATTAGTACAGAGTCCTAAACAACCCAATTAAACTTAGAGGTACGATTTCAGAGAGCTTTCTCCCCTTTGATCTGTTCACTCCTTTTTTCATTCTAGCCCTGATAGCTTGTAGTTAAAACACGTCCGCAAGGTTTCAAGCTTTAATCAAGACAAATATAAATTATATAAATATTGAATGATTATACATAACATAAAAATTTATTATTAATCCGCGGTGCTCATTATCTATTAATATCTATATTCCTAATACACGCCCCCATGATTTTCAAATCATCATACTATTTTCCTCAAATCCTTTATATGCCTCGGGATTCCCGCTACATCTATATTAAATTTAGAATTTATTCTTGTTACCTTTCCTTTCATCCATCTCGGTGTACACTTATTTAGCAAAGGTCTTACCCACACCTCCTCTCCAATTTTGAACCTTGAATCGCTTCTACCAGAATCCACAGACTTCATTTTTTCAAGTGGATGCCCCCATCTATATTTGAAAATAGACCTATGAGGGACGCTCTTATCTTCTAATCCATTCTTTGGCGACATATTGTACCAAAACGTTGCCTCCTCCGGGGTAATTCCCCCCCTTTCTGCCATTCTCTTGATTGTCCTGTGATTTCTCTCTACTATTGCATTGCCACTTGCTCTGTTTGCTGCTCTAAAGACCTGTTCAATATTCCATTTTTTACACAACCTCTCTACATCAGTTGATCTGAACGCCGTACCGTTATCCACAAGACCTTCTACTGGTTTCGTCACCAATCCATAGCTTGCTAAATATAAGACTACATCTTCCGCTCCTACGATGTCTTCATTCACAATTATGTCATCGATGTAATGGCTGGTCGCTTCTCTTATTCTTTCATCCTGTGCCACTTTCTTTAAAATACCTTCTGAGATCCATCTCTCGACTTCAGTATTAAACTTCTCTTTTATATCTCCCTTCATTGTTCCCTCATAACACTCCACAGAGTTCCTCCAATCCGGACTCCTGCCTTCTTTCCATTTCCACCGCACTTCCCAATAATTCCCATCAAAATACGCATCAAAGTCCCTATCTTCTATTTTCAAGGTTTTCTTCCCTTTTACCGACGCAACCCGAATATCCTTCCGCTCCTCCTTCTCAATACCAAATCTTACTCCATCTCTCTTCAATTCGACGCCCCCAAGTTGGAATATAATATCTAGTCCTAAGATCATATCCACACAATTTATTACCTCTTCAGTCAACACTACTTCCTTCTCAATTTCTCTCCCCCTTATCTCTGCCTTTACCTTTCCCCTTTTCACGGCTATTTTTCTTCCATCGAAAGCGGTTACTCGACTTATTCCCTCTATTTCATTGCAACAATCTTCCTTCACCACAGAAAGAGAACATCCCGAATCCACTAGGGCCTTTCCCCTTCTTCCATTTAATAATATTTATATAATTTATATTTGTCTTGATTAAAGCTTGAAACCTTGCGGATGTGTTTTAACTACAAGCTATCCGGGCCAGAAGAACAAAGAGTATGGACAGATTATATGGGATAAAGCTCTCTGAAATGGTGAAGTCTTATGATGGTAGTGAAGACGTAGAGGCTTGGTTGACAAAGGTGTCCATGGTAGCAAGGATCAACAATGTGAAGGACGAAGCAGCGTTCATTACGCTATTTTTAGAAGGGAATGCTCTGGCTGTTTTTCTTCAAATGGACGAGGGAGATCAGAAAATTTCGAACAGCATCAAGGCTCGTTTGAGGGAGGCCTTTGGCATGAACGCATTTAGCGCGTATGGTGAGCTTTGCAATAAAAAATGGGAAGGAGAGCCGGTCGATGTATTTGTAACCGAGCTGAGGAGGTTAGCCTCAATAGCCAAAATAAAGGATGAAATGGTGCTACGAAGAGCATTTGTTTACGGGATGCCAACGTCAGTCGGAAAAGAGTTACGAGCAATGCCTGAAATAGAAGATATGGAATTTGGGAAAATATTATCAAAGGCGCGAGCGTTGCTAACACTAGAAAATGAGACTTTTATTGCCGCGGCTAAAGGCGAAGGAGGAACAAGAATCTTTCAAAAATATTCAAGAGCTTCGATTAAATGTTTCTCATGCGGAGGGCCACATTTGAGGAAACATTGTAAAGGAAAATTTCAATGCTGGAATTGTGGCAAAAAAAGGTCATTTTGCAATAGAATGTGAGGAGATGGGAAACGAGAACGGCGGGCTCGCTGCTTCGGAGGCGGACTCGTCGGAGCATTGAGAGGGAATTCCGAAGAATTATTTATTATAAAAATATTATTAAATGGAAGAAGGGGAAAGGCCCTAGTGGATTCGGGATGTTCTCTTTCTGTGGTGAAGGAAGATTGTTGCAATGAAATTGAGGGAATAAGTCGAGTAAAAGAGTATGGACAGATTATATGGGATAAAGCTCTCTGAAATGGTGAAGTCTTATGATGGTAGTGAAGACGTAGAGGCTTGGTTGACAAAGGTGTCCATGGTAGCAAGGATCAACAATGTGAAGGACGAAGCAGCGTTCATTACGCTATTTTTAGAAGGGAATGCTCTGGCTGTTTTTCTTCAAATGGACCATAGGGGCGGCGTTGGAAATTGGGGGAAAGATTGTTGAAGACGGATCGTGGATCAGAAAGAAGAACGACGTGGGTCATATTAACGTTGCAGAATTAGAAGCGGTTATTAGAGGAGTGAATTTGGCATTAAAGTGGGGTCTGAAAGAGCTGGAAATTAAAACAGATTCGATGACGGTAGTCAATTGGTTAGGTTCAGCAATTACAATGGAAAGAAGAGTGAAAACAAGAGGCTCAGCAGAAATGCTAATCAAGAGAAGATTGGGGGTTCTAAGTCAGCTGATAATAGAGTTCGGGTTATCAGTGAGTGTAAAGTTTGTAAGATCAGAGATGAATAAAGCTGATAGTTTAACCAGAGTCAGGAAATCTTGGATGGGAATTTTCGAAGAAGGAGAGCAGAGGGAAGAGGAAATTGCTGCCGTCGCGAATATCGAAAAGGAAGTTAAGGATTTGCACGAAAAACATCATTTTGGGGTGAATAGAACCTTGTATCTGACGAAGATGGTTGTACCGGAAGCCACGAGGAAAGTGGTGGAGAAATGCGTGAAGGATTGCAAAGCGTGCCAATCAATAGATCCTGCGCCAGTAAGGTTCGGGAAAGGGGAATTAGGAGTAAGCAGGAATTGGTGGAGGGTGGCGATCGACGTCACGCATTACAAAGGGAAGCACTACCTGTCAATTGTTGATTGCGGACCGAGCAGATTAGCAATTTGGAAAGTTTTGAATAATGAGACGGCAAGAGAAATCATTAGGAAGTTGGAGGAAGTGCTTGTGGAAAGGGGGCCAATGAAACAACTTATGATGGATAACGGTACGGCGTTCAGATCAACTGATGTAGAGAGGTTGTGTAAAAAATGGAATATTGAACGGGTCTTTAGAGCAGCAAACAGAGCAAGTGGCAATGCAATAGTAGAGAGAAATCACAGGACAATCAAGAGAATGGCAGAAAGGGGGGGAATTACCCCGGAGGAGGCAACGTTTTGGTACAATATGTCGCCAAAGAATGGATTAGAAGATAAGAGCGTCCCTCATAGGTCTATTTTCAAATATAGATGGGGGCATCCACTTGAAAAATGAAGTCTGTGGATTCTGGTAGAAGCGATTCAAGGTTCAAAATTGGAGAGGAGGTGTGGGTAAGACCTTTGCAAAATAAGTGTACAACGAGATGGATGAAAGGAAAGGTAACAAGAATAAATTCTAAATTTAATATAGATGTAGCGGGAATCCCGAGGCATATAAAGGATTTGAGGAAAATAGTATGATGATTTGAAAATCATGGGGGCGTGTATTAGGAATATAGATATTAATAGATAATGAGCACCGCGGATTAATAATAAATTTTTATGTTATGTATAATCATTCAATATTTATATAATTTATATTTGTCTTGATTAAAGCTTGAAACTTTGCGGACGTGTTTTAACTACAAGCTATCCGGGCCAGAAGAATAAAAAGAATGGACAGATCAAAAGGGATAAAGCTCTCTGAAATGGTGAAGTCTCATGATGGTAGCGCGAAGACGTAGAGGCTTGGTTGACAAAGGTGTCCATGGTAGCAAGGATCAACAATGTGAAGGACGAAGCAGCGTTCATTACGCTATTTTTAGAAGGGAATGCTCTGGCTGTTTTTCTTCAAATGGACGAGGGAGATCAGAAAATTTCGAACAGCATCAAGGCTCGTTTGAGGGAGGCCTTTGGCATGAACGCATTTAGCGCGTATGGTGAGCTTTGCAATAAAAAATGGGAAGGAGAGCCGGTCGATGTATTTGTAACCGAGCTGAGGAGGTTAGCCTCAATAGCCAAAATAAAGGATGAAATGGTGCTACGAAGAGCATTTGTTTACGGGATGCCAACGTCAGTCGGAAAAGAGTTACGAGCAATGCCTGAAATAGAAGATATGGAATTTGGGAAAATATTATCAAAGGCGCGAGCGTTGCTAACACTAGAAAATGAGACTTTTATTGCCGCGGCTAAAGGCGAAGGAGGAACAAGAATCTTTCAAAAATATTCAAGAGCTTCGATTAAATGTTTCTCATGCGGAGGGCCACATTTGAGGAAACATTGTAAAGGAAAATTTCAATGCTGGAATTGTGGCAAAAAAGGTCATTTTGCAATAGAATGTGAGGAGATGGGGAAACGAGAACGGCGGGCTCGCTGCTTCGGAGGCGGACTCGTCGGAGCATTGAGAGGGAATTCCGAAGAATTATTTATTATAAAAATATTATTAAATGGAAGAAGGGGAAAGGCCCTAGTGGATTCGGGATGTTCTCTTTCTGTGGTGAAGGAAGATTGTTGCAATGAAATAGAGGGAATAAGTCGAGTAACCGCTTTCGATGGAAGAAAAATAGCCGTGAAAAGGGGAAAAGTAAAGGTAGAGATAAGGGGGAGAGAAATTGAGAAGGAAGTAGTGTTGACTGAAGAGCTAATAAATGGTGTGGATATGATCTTAGGACTAGATATTATATTCCTAATACAATTAGTTAATTAGTCTATTAGCTATGAAGTGTTAGAGGTTAGTCGGTTAGTTATATCTACCCCACCACTTTAACTCAACGGTTAGCATTAATAATCTCTAACGTCTACCGCATTATTCACCTGAATTTCCCAAGTTTTTCCCTCTGCAGCAATCTTCCTTGCATCAGAAAACCCAGTGAATCCTCCTAAAGAACCCCTCCTTGAATAGTAAGGCAAGAGTTCAATATTGTCAATTGGGGAAACAAAAACGCTCCTGATTGACGTTTATTTAAATCTAACTTTAAGGGAGGATTTGAGCTATGTATACATTGATCAAAGATGATCCAGAAAACTGATGGTTTGCCCCTAATCAGATAGCAAATGGAATTTATGTTCGAGTTCCAGTAGTAATAGTTAATAAAACAATAATTAAACTACAGATGGAACAAGTGAAGTTATGAATGTGTATGGTAAAGGATGCATAATAGAAAGCTTACTAAACTTTGTCAGGTTCCTTTTCTGATAGATGATAATAGAAAAGTTCTCTTCATCAGAATCTGGACCTGATAAAAGCAAAAGCCTGACAATAGCAGAAGCAAGGATGATCCAGAACTAGCAAGGATCTGGACTCGGCAAAAGCCTGATAATAGCAAAAGCAAGGATCTGGACTCAGCAAAAGCCTGGTAATAGAAAAAGCAAGACAAAAACAAAACGTCTGGCAAAAGCACCTATAGGAATATAGGCAAAAGCACCTATAGGAATATAGGCAACAAATATATAAGATCTGCTCCATAGCAGTTACCATAGGAAACAGTACATAATAAATTAACAAGTAAATTATCGGTAATGAAAAGACCTAAAAGATGTATACTAAATTAGAGGCTTACCCTAGGGGATTAAGATAATCCCTCCAAAAGGGTGCTTGTCAATAGTGAGACAGTGTCTGGTCTGAAGAGTCTGGTAAAACAAGAAAGGAATAAGCCATACAATTCAACAATGGAGCAACAGCAGCTTCGTCTAGAAATAAAAGAAGCAGTAATAACAAGAACAAAATAAATTCTTACTTCCACAGAGGTGTTATTCCTCATCCACAAGGAATCTTGTTGGAATTTGGTGGGCCTTATAGTGTGCTCACTCAACAGAAATATATCAAATATGCTGTAGTGACTATCTACAATATGCAGTATCAAAATTCTAAGCAAACTGATAATAAGTATGGAGGAAGAACAGATTAATGATTACAAGAGTACATCACATATATAGAATATAAATATAACTAATGAATATACAATAACACATACCGTACATCCAGTGATGGATGAACCAGATATATTAGTGATATACTTTGTTTATATATACAGTATATATATTAGGGTAGAAGTTGGAGCCCTGAAAGAAACACTGTATATATATATATATATATATATATATATATATATATATATATATA
>JABUQX010106974.1:10000-25378 GCA_015478945.1 Trachelipus rathkii | reverse complement strand
TAAGAAAATAATGTCAGTATTCTTGGGTCATACAGTATTAAAACATTACTTGTTTTTGATATATGTCTATTGATCATTTCTCTTCCTTTTTATTCATAAATATAAACTCTAATGCCTTCTTCAGCTCTTCTTTATTCTCTGCTGCCATCCTCAGAGTTTGAGAGATATGATGGAGAGCTCAAATATGTATAATAATTGATGATATAATTGATTTTGCCTTATAGTTTCCGTAACTATGAGAAATGGTTGCAAAACTCTTAGATTTTTTTCAAGTATTTGCCATTTATTAGCAGTTAAAGCTAAATGATTGATTGTTCTATAATATAAACTTGCAGAGGTCTTTTCAAACATTCAATTCTTTCAAGAATCAAATATATGCTATTCCACCTTGTATTAACAACTTGAATTGGCATAAGTGGGCTTGCAGGATGTGGATCCAAGTCTCTTTGTATTCTTTTAAGTTCATTACAGCTTAAAAACTGGAATTATTGAAATGTGTACAAATACAAATATTCCTTCATTTCTTTATTAAATCACACTGTTCTTTGAGAAAATAAGGCATCTTTAATAAATTGAAGTTTATGAATAAAACAAGAAAAACTTGTGTATCCTGCTAAATCAGTTCCAAGTTTCATTTTATATGCTCCATCCCGAAGGATCAAATGGATTATGTTAGGAGGATTTTCCCATTAATCATCGTAATTTCAAAACTCATAGTGAATTTAATTCCAGATTGAGAACCTGGGAAATACTTGCAATGGAGTACAACAGTCCATTTTCGAAACTCGCTGGTAATCCGAATGCAGTTAAGAAATAAATGTAGTAGTTTGAATTATTTAGCTCTCAATATATCTGTAGTAAATGATATCTGATCAGCCTTAGATAACTTCTAGAATACTGCTGATCTCAATTTCCTGTATGAAGTTGGTAACATTTTCTCTACAAAATATTTTCTACTAGGAATTACATATTTTGGTTGAAGATGGACAATACGTTCTATGAATCCCTTCTCTTCTGCTGACTGTGAATGGCTGGTTACTCATTGCGATAAAATTCATTATTTTTTGTGATTTGGGTCATTGATATGGACCAAATCTTTTTGGGGAGAAACGTCGTCCTCAAAAACTCGCTTATTCACGACTTGGATCTATTGCTCTTTTGTGGTTTCCCCCTGTTCTAGAAAATACAGACTCTCTTTTTACTCTTAAAATTTTGGACTTCCAGATAATCTCTTCAATGATGATTTTCCGCATATGTTCATGAAGTGGCGTTGTACTAAATATTAGATTTTATACTAGAAAGTTATAAAAAAAATATTTTTTTTTTTACAGTTTCTTTTATAGGTTAAAGGAAAGTTCATTAAGAAATTCCGCGTTCCGGCCGGAATTATTTTTGTTGATTCCGGCTAATTCCGGTTCCGGCCGAACTAAAATTTCAGTTCGGTACACCCTAATATCAGGGCCTGCGGAGCCGCGAGCCGGAGCCGGGAGCCGGAGCCGCGGAGATACAAAGTTTTGCAGGGATGCGGCAGCCGGAGGCGGAGGCAAAATTTTTTGAAGGATTGGAGCCGGAGCCGGAGCAGAGCATTTTAAAATTTTAAAATCATGGAGCCGGAGCCGGAGTCGGACCCGGGTAATTTTACCAAACCGAGGCCGGAGCCGGAGTCGGAGCCGCAAAAAAAGAGCTGCTCCGGCTCCGAAAGCTAATACAAAAATTAAGCTGATTATTAATTTTTTATTACTACAGCGTGTTTTTAAATATATATATATAATATATATATCATATATATTATATATATATATATATTATATATAATATATATAAATATATATATATATATTTATATATATTATATATATAATATATATATATATATATATATATATATATATATATATGTATAATACTCTTTTTTCCAGAAATTTGATTATGTGTATATTTATTATTCAATAATAAAAAAGGTTCGGTACTTCTATAGAAAACTTTAATTAATTAAGTTTAATATACTTAGAAAAATCATGTCAACTAAACCAAAAATCGAAAACACCTCATGTATTTGAATAATTACTCACTTCTGATGATAAAAATACATTTCATTTGTCAATATGAAATAGTAACACAGTTGATGGAAACAGTCAGTTCGATCATGCACAAAGAGTCTACCTAACTACCAGTTACTCATGGTCACAATACATCTATTAGAATCCTTTAAATTAATGCGACGATTTAAAACGCTATCATTCCAGACATTTGTTGCAATTTGTAAAAAGAAAGATGAAGCGTGAACGGTAATTCGGAGAAACCTTGGTAATTTCAAAAACTGAGACAAAAGTGGAAACTTTTTCAGCTGCCCATAAACTTGTTCTATCTATGTTAAGTGAAAAATTCAAAAATACAATTGATTATAAAGGTTGTTAAAGATTGTGACCCATTAGTTTTCTTTGCATAACCAGGATTTTTAAAGCTCTGTGTTTGGAGACATGGACTTAGGAAACTGGAAGTCCTTTAGACTGTGAAAATATTTGTAAAAATAGTTCTAGAAGAAAAAATAAACCAAAAAATAAGCTTAAAAATTGCATTGCATAAAGGGACGCTTTGTTCATTTAAAAATGGATACTTACACATGGGCAAAGCTAAATTATTTTGTCAATAATTTTATATTTGTGGACGAAGATAAAAAAATATTTCTAAAACGTTCGCAGTAAAAGAAAAAAATACTCAACATTTCAGCGGATATATTCAAGAATTTGTTACTGACATCTTAAAAGAATTCGAAATAACAAGAGACAAGTAATTAGCTTAGTTACGGATAACGCATCAAACATGATCAGTACGATTGAAAAATTAAAATAAGGACAATGAGGGTGAGGAATAGGAAATTGGTAAATGTGATACTGATTTTAGTGAATGTCAAAACGAAGAAGTAATAGTTGTTTTCAGGAATGGAACTTGATTAAAAACTATGAAAAAGACTATGTTCCGATGACGTTAACATTGACACATGAGTGTGGACGTTCATACTTTACAGTTAGAAGTGCGTGATGGTCTCCACAATACTCATAGAGAAATCTTAAAGCAGGGGCGAGACAAATAGCAAAAGCAGCATGACCCCAAAATTAATGGAAGTTCTAAAGAATCAAGCTGCAAAAGTGGCAATCTAAGGTCAAGAGACAAGATGGGGGGAAGTACATGTCTTATGCCTCTAAAGTCTAAGGCTTCTGCAACTAAAAGATTATAGTAGTTAGTATGATGGCTGCCGGTACTCTTGAACTTTCTCTCTCCAGTCAGTGGCGAAACAATCGAAACACTCGAAGAATTATTAAACACCCATACTTTACAAAAAAAATATTCAATCAGAAGACTTGGCTGCAGGAAAAATTTTTAAAGAGAACGGATTTTAGCAAATCACAAATAAATTCCATGAAAAGAAGGGAAAGAATGTTAAATGAAAATAAAATATTTTTGTCGACAATCTTTGTTTAGAATCTTTCCAGAACTGAAGATCTGATATTTAAAGCTAGGAGTGTTCTTTGCAAACTAGGACTTAAAATGAATAACGCTATCGAACAGAAATCTGGGCCGGAGTCAGATAGTCCAGCAGTTTCAGGAATCCTCCCTTGTAGAAATTTGTCAGATGAAGATGAAGAAGTCACATTTGCCAGATAATGGGAAAAATTGGAGCATGCAGAAAGCGATTGAAAAAAACTAAAAAGACAATCTACTAGTAAAAGACATTCAACCTAAATATCTTCTTGAAAAATAAAAGGTAGAATTCCATAAGTTCGTAACGAAAATCGACCGGAAATCAAAATTATCAGTTAAAGAGGCAATCAATTGCTATCCTCAAATTTTGCAAGATGCCGCTTGCACAATTACAGCTTTTCCTCCTAATTCAATTGAATGTTGAGAGCTTATTTTCTGCTTAAAAATTAATAAAAACGGATCTAAGGACATCGTTAAAGGAGGATTTATTGAGAAGTTTTTATTTTTAAGAACAATTGTTTGAATTAAATTTATATTACATATGGTCTTGCTGTTTCAAAGAGAAATTATTTTAAAATTAGGAAGAAATGAATTATATATATTATATATATATATATATATAATACGTATATATATATATATATATATATATATATAATATATATATATATATATATATATATATATATGTCTATATATATATATATAGTATATATATATTATATATATATATATATATTAATATATATATATATATATATATATATATATATATTATATATATATAATGTATATATATATATATATAATATATATATATAATATATATATATATATATATTAGGAAAAAAAATATATAAAATTATATTACGCTAATTCTACAGGGCACAGATTCTATCATTCAAGAGGAATTATTATTAAAATTTTAGGAAGAAGTGACTGATTTCCTTTTTCTGATATTCTTAACAATCTTATTTTTCTTATAAAATATCCACAAAAGATTTTTTTTGTCTGTCAATAAAGCTGTCCTTAACAAACCTACAAAATTCTCATCAGTGTACCCTCAAAATTTGTATCAGAATTAATGATTTCATACTGTAAATGGAGAAGGAATTATAACTAGGGGTCGAGCCGGAGCCAGACCGGAGCCGGAGTCGATGCCGAACACTTTTAGACAGCCGAAACAGCAGCAGGAGTCGGAGCAGCGTAATTTAAAAATGCTTTGAGCCGGAGCGGAGTTCTGGAGCGGGAATTTCAAAATGCTTGAGCGGAGCGGAGTCGGAGCCGGGTAAATTTTAAAAATGCTTGGAGCCGGAAGCCGGAGTCGGAGCCGGAAAAAAATTACCGGCTCCGCAGCCCTGCCCTAAAATATATATATATATATATATATATATATATATATATATATATATATATATATATATATATATATATATATATATATATATATATATATAAGGCGAAAATTGATAGGGAATCTTTGTAAGACAAAAGCATGCATTGTCATTAGAAGGTATGCAGCTGTAAGAGGCTAATTTGCCGGTCTCATGCATACACCTTCAAATCTCTGGTGAAGCCTCCATACTTGTATACCGTATCTATTATTTAAAACTTAAGTATTTCGCGCCTCTTTCTTCCCAAAGAAAGAAGACGCCAAAACAAAGAGTTAGCAATGGCGGGAAAGTGCCCAAGATGGGACACCGCCAGGTTAACTCGAGAGCAGTCTTTTGATATCCCTCACACGATGTAGAGGTATCAAGTCCGACCTCCTGTTAACAGGTCATTTAGATTAGGAATTCTTGCCACTTTTATTTGTTAGTTTTATGTGTGTGTTATCATAATTTCTAACGACATTTTGTGCATAGAATTACCTCATTTACTTAATTGATCAAATCCATATCTGTCAATTGTCCGTATCACTATTGTCAAATAAAGCACTACGAGGAAAGTACTCTTAATTAATCCCCCCTTTTATGATAGCTGAAGTGATTTCAGCCTAGATATCAGTGGTGACCCCCAGAGTGACAATTGCAATATCCTATATTAGAAGCAGTGAAAAGTGCCGAAATAAAATCAAAATTGAAAAAAAAAAAAAAAAAAAAAAATCGGTTACTTTCTCGTTTTAATTGCTTAAAAATAGTGATATGTGGTAAAATTAAATAAATTATTTGAGTCAAAATTAATAACGTGAAGAATAAGCTTCTTATTAATCTCATTTGAAAATAAGAAAAGAAAGTCGTTATTATAACATTCCGGTTAGTAACACAAAAACCGTTGCTACTTCAAAAGTTTAGAGTTCAAAAATCAAGCTCTTGATATTAGGCTTAATCCACAAACGCCTAAGAGTGACTCAAAGACTACAGAAACATGATCCCAAACAAAAAGTTGAGTTTTCGAACCAAAGCGAAGCCAACTCCAAAATTAAATAAAAAGGAGGGAAAGTCTCCAAACCCCCAACTCCCCCAACTTCTTGGAGAAACCGGGAGACCATCTGATCTCCCCATTGGAGGCAACCAACCTCCCAACAAAAAGACCTACATACCAACTCAACAGACGAAAGGTAAATTTGTGTGTCCCATCAAACTCCCAGACTTCACCGAAAATGATGTTCAAATTTGGATAAAAGCGGTGACCAATATCTTCAAACTTTATGAAATAAAAAGTGGCCAAGAAAAATTAAGATTAATAGCACCATTGCTCCCAATTCATTTGTTAGCCACTATCAAAACGCCAATCAAAAATAACACCTATAAAGAATTGTTGAAAACAATCAAAAGAACCTACTCCCTATCAGAAGATCAAAACATACGTGACGTCATCCAAGTAAAATTGCGTGCCAACGAACTCCCAAGTCAATTCCTCTCTCGTCTAAGGGAGACCATTGGTGAAGAAAACGCGCAAAATCTCATCAATAGAGAACCTACTTTAGTGAAAGAATTTTTTCTAAAGAGTCTACCTCCAGCGGTATACGAACATCTCCACAAAATCTCATCATGTGTAAGTATACACACACTCGCCTACATGGCCAACGCCTTGTACGAAATCAAAAATTAGTAAATGAAAGAAAAACAAAGAACGAGCATATGGCAACAACATCCCGCCAACACTCGAAATTTAGGCTACGCTGTACAAGAGAAACAAAGCAGCCTCTCACCCAAGAATCTCCAACCCCCTTTTCCCCCATCCAAGTAGTGGTAAATACTTTAAAAATTTCACCCTAGAACATATCGGTGTAAAAATAAAAAAAAAAACTTAAAAAAAAAAAAAAAACTTTAAATCAAAAACCAAAAATAGTAGTTAAGAAAATTATTACTACTACTACAACCACTACACTACTACTACTACTAATAAAAATAATAATAATAATAATAATAATAATAATAATAATAATAATAATAATAATAATAATAATAATAATAATAATAATAATAATAATAATAATAATAATAATAATAAAAATAAAAAAGAATAATAAAAATAAAAACGATAGTGGTAAATATGCAGACATTGGAAATGAACAATAAAGTGAAAAATTATGATACTGTGAAAAGACAAACGTAAAATCTCTGTAAATGGCATAGCATGCGCCATCTTGTGTTAAAAATAACAACTAAAATTCCGATAAAAATAATCAAGTTAAAAATATTACAAAATAATACAAATGTTATTTCAAAAATAAAGCCAAAAACGGCAAAATGTAAATTAAAGGTTTCCAAAAATGGTAAGGTGCTTTATCTTATATTTATAATATCTCTTGTTGCATGAAAATTATACATTTATTTATATCTAATAATTATTATAGACTAGTCATGAAAAGATTTTTTTTTATAGCCAAAAATTTCCAACGGCCAACAGACGTAAACCGTTGAGTTGCCATCAATCGCTATCTAAAATAAATATGAAAGCTATAACGTAGAAGTAGCTATTACAAGAAAAAAAAATTATTTTTTTAAATGCTTAAAACTTTATGAAAGGTCTTCATAATTTAGTTGAAAAATTCAATTAAAAATTCATAAAAAAAAAATTTGTTACTAAAATAAAGATGATAAATATATCAAACAAATTTTCTTTAAAAGATGACTCTGTACATTCTAGCGAGATCGCGCGGCAAACTTTTGAATAGGCTGTTCCGTTGCCCCAGCTGACGAGTTGGAAATGGCGGAATGAGTTTAGAAAAAGGTTAAACCGTAAATATCTACGCTGGGATGTATAAAGCAAATAGATAAATTTCAAAAAAAAAAAAAAAAAAAAAAAAAAAAAGAGAGAAAGAAATTTATGGAGGCAAAGGTATGAGGAAGCTCTGATTCATGATAAGGAGAAGCCGAATTACCACGTTTCCAAGAATTTCAAAATCTTTTTTTATCTTACAACAACATAGAAAAATTAAATATCATCTTTTCCATCAATAATTAGTCATCCAAAAATAACTATTATCATATTGAATAATTACGATCTTATTAAAAATTAAAAATTTTCTTCGGTGAGCGGTATGTTTAAATGAAAAATATGTATTCTATTTTAATGCCTTTTCAAAATTTAAAAGTTCGGGAAAGAGACCTTTGGTACGAACCCACGAACGAATAGAAAACGGAATTGGAATGGCCTACTAATGTTTCTAAAAATATATTGACTTTATATAGAGGAAAATAAACATTTTTAATATCATTTCGTAAATCAATTACATATAAAAAGATATTCTATATTTTAGAGAAAATTATATATTTTTTTATATCAAAGATGATTAAAATTTTATTAAAGAAACCCTTGTCAAAGCAACAGAGCTCTTAACGAGACTTGCTACAATTATACTCGATGTACATGTAACCGCCAGCTGCACGCGCCATTAGCGTAGGGAACAAATGCCAACTCTGAACTGTATAGCGAAAAGGCTCCTCTTAAAATTTATAAATGTATAATTCAGATTATGTCGCATGATAATATTAAGACTCATTTTCTTCCTTTTTTCAAACATCTTACTCTTGTAGACAAAAATCTTTCTTTTAATATTAAAATGAACAATGAAAATATTAAGAGTGTAAGCATCTACGAAAAAAAAAAAAAAAAAAAAAAAAAAAAAAAAGTAAATGCCCACAAGAGAGCAACACCCTCTCTATTTACAAGGGAAAGTCGTTCCTTTAAAAACAAACCAAAAACCACGCTTTCTCATACGGACCCTGTGATTGGTCCTCCCATCAGCAAACTGACCAGTCAGAGGAAAGCTTCCAAACGACCTTCGAATGGAGTAGCCAAAATCTCTCCTTGCCTGTCACCCAGAAAGCGCCATCTATCGGCCAACAACAACAACAATTCTCGTACTCCCAACCTACAAACATGGTTAATATGAAAAGGACCTTCGAATGAAATAATCAAAATAGAATTGATAATAAAACATAGGAGAAAGCAGAAGTGGAATATCATTTTGAACTCTACCGTTCAAGGGAAGATTCGCAGGTGTGAAATGATTGGATCTTAACTGCATTTGAAAACGCAAGGTTAATAAGAAACTCTTACCGGATAGGTTCCATTGCAAGCAATCAAACGGTGGAAACATTAGTTTCACCTCTGAGAGTGTGACATTGAAAGTAAGTTCAAAACGAGAACCGAACGGAACGATAAGAAAAGGGTTAGAAGATTGAAAAAAATACAGAGAAAACCAGTATCTCCGACGAAGATTACCCTGTAATTGAAAATGTCGCTATACGAGCTCTTATTTTTATGAGGTTTTCTTTCTCTTTCTCAATTAGTGTTCCAATCCTTTCCTTCCTCTTTCCTCCATTATGTTAATTTTTAATCAGAAGGCTAGGGTATAGAAAAAAAACTGTGAAACTATCACAAACACACGCGTCACGTGCGTTTGTGAGAACAGTTATTTTTTTCCCCACGTCCAAGGTCACCAGTTCTAAGGTGAAAATTGATAGGGAATCTTTGTAAGACAAAAGCATGCATTGTCATTAGAAGGTATGCAGCTGTAAGAGGCTAATTTGCCGGTCTCATGCATACACCTTCAAATCTCTGGTGAAGCCTCCATACTTGTATACCGTATCTATTATTTAAAACTAAAGTATTTCGCGCCTCTTTCTCCCCAAAAGAAAGAGAGCGCCAACATAAAGAGTTAGCAATGGCGGGAAAGTGCCCAAGATGGGACACCGCCAGGTTAACTCGAGAGCAGTCTTTTGATATCCCTCACACGATGTAGAGGTATCAAGTCCGACCTCCTGTTAACAGGTCATTTAGATTAGGAATTCTTGCCACTTTTATTTGTTAGTTTTATGTGTGTGTTATCATTATTGCTAACGACATTTTGTGCATAGAATTACCTCATTTACTTAATTGATCAAATCCATATCTGTCAATTGTCCGTATCACTATTGTCAAATAAAGCACTACGAGGAAAGTACTCTTAATTAATCCCCCCTTTTATGATAGCTGAAGTGATTTCAGCCTATATATATATATATATATATATATATATATATATATATATATATATATATATATAATATATATTATATAATATATAGTATATATATATATATATATATATATATATATATTATATATTATATATATGATGATTTGGGGCTTTCAATCATGTTTTATATGTGGTTTTTTGATTATGTGACCTTGGCAAACAAGCAATCAATCATTTGTTTAAACTTTTCTCAAAACTCTGGTAACTCGACTAACAAAATAGTAATATTTAGTATTAATATTATTTAATGTTGATTTTAACTGTTCTCACGGAAAGAAAAATTATATTTATTTTATTTTATTTTATTTTATTTTATTTTATTTTATTTTATGAAAAATAGCCATCCAGCAGTCACACTACCTGTATTGTCCTTGAAACTTACACAAAATATTAAATTTAAAATTTTTTTTTTTATTCACCGTCAAAAGTGATCGATGAGTTGCGTGGAATGATTAAATGCTCAAAGGTTTGACAACTCCTGAATAAGACAGATGAAAAGATTGAGCTTTTGATGTATTGAAAACAATCAACTTTTTCTGCTCCAATTAGAAGTACGAGAAAGATTTGTTGTGTAGCAAGCAGGGTTATGGAGTCGGAGTCGGCAATTTTGAAAAGGGTGGAGTCGGAGTCGGAGTCGGTAATTTTCAAGAGTCGGTAATTTTCAAAGAGTGGGGTCGAGTGTGAGTCGGAGTCGGCAATTTTCAAAAAGGTGGAGTCTGAATCTGAGTCGGAGTCGGTAATTTTGAAGAGGTTGGAGTCGGAGTCGGTAATTTTGAAGAGGTCGGAGTCGGAGTCGGTAATTTTGAAGAGGTCGGAGTCGGAAATTTTGAAGAGGTCGGAGTCGGAGTCGGTAATTTTGAAGAGGTCGGAGTCGAAGTCGGAGTCGGAGTCGGAGTCGGTAATTTTGAAGAGGGTGGAGTCGGAGTCGGAGTCGGAAAATTTTTTAACCGACTCTACAACCCTGGCTAGCAAGGCCATTCGTCTAGCAACTGTTCTAGCAACATTCTTCTTGCAACTGTTATTTGCTTTTCGGTAGGAGGCTTCTTCTCTAGATAGAAAGGTCAATGTCTGCCAAAGTTATCACTCTAAAACAGATAAGTGATGAAACTGTAGTTAAAAAGACTAGCGAACAAAGAAGGGACTGGAAAAGAACGATCTCTGAGGAAACACCACTGAAGATTTTTAGGAATAACTGCTATCATGTACTGTATAACATGAAAGACTATTGAAAAACTAGATAGGAAATCAGAAGAAAAATTCTAGGAAATAAATGACAAGAAACAGAATGAGGAAAGTTCCGAAATAAGTATATTGATTCAGGAATGGCTACAGGAAGTTTTCCATAAATCCAGCGCAATAACAAGCAATGATTTACCAAATACCGAAGGCAGACAAAACAGGAAGAAATAAAGGATCCTCAGTCTATCATTCCTCGTGGAAATCATACTTGCAATCAAAGTCAAATATAATTATAGTAATATTAAGATGCTTAAAAATCATCTGGTTAAAGATAGGTTACACACCTTCAGAGAGAATAAAGATTTTATAATGATATGGCGAAAGTTTTTGGTTAGAATTTAGAAAGTAATCACCTTTTAACAGGACAAGTTTAAGTGCAAAGTGCAAAGCTCAGAATCACAAACATTGGGAACCGGAAATGGAATATATCATCAGGATTGAACACCTTCTTTGAATAAAGTTTGTTCAAAGTCGAATACTTGCCCGTAGCACAAATTTTGAAGTTATGCATACCTGAGCCTAACGGGGGGATGAGAAGGAAAACACTGAATCATCGGTGATAGTTGGGGAAAAGGGGATCCTATGAGATATCGATTATTTTTTCCGATAATCGTATTTTTCGAATATCTTAAATACCCATATATAAATATATTTTGTTCGAAAACGTAAATATGCAAAAAAAAAAAACAAAAAAAAAAACTTTGACCGACTGCATTTAAATAAAACATTTTTCAAAAATGAAATATTTTCGGATAATTACGTATATATTTACTTAGATGTTTTATTTAAACTAAAGAATACCATAGGGTAGATGCACAGCAGATTGCCATAAATGCCATAAATTGCTCCAAATGCGCGCTGCGCGTGAGCGGTGCCGTATGATTATCATAGGGCAGGGGTGGCCAACCTTTTGCATACCATGCGCCAAATTTTTCACAGACGAGTTCAGATGCGCCATATATATATATATATATATATATATATATATATATATATATATATATATATATATATATATATATATATATATATATATATATATATATATATATATATATATATATATATATATATATATATAAAGAAATCACAGAATATATGATTTCTCTATTAATTATATTTTTTAGAATTCTTTGATTTAAAAAATACGGCACTAATTTCTAATATGCTCACTTATGAAAAAAATGAAAAGCAAATAATTTAAGAAATATGAGAGAACACTGCCTCACTATCACTGATTAACACAAAACTTCAACTGATGATCATTGACGATTTTTATTAAAAGGTAATTCAAAATCATGTTTCAAATATGGGTTTTTGCAGCAAAATATATTGAATATGAGAGTCGACGCTACAAAAAAAATGCATAAACATTACGATATTTTGTTACATACTTCTTTATATCTTGCCAGATTTAACAAATTTTTTGGAAATAAAATGAATTTTTAGTTTTCATTAAATAAATTCGTAAGAAATAAGCTGACGTAGCCCATTTAAAATATAAATCTCCCAAAAAGTAGCCCGTAGCAATGCGCCACTTATAATCATCAAATGCGCCACGTTTGGCGCATGCGCCAAGGGTTGGCCACCCCTGTCATAGGGCACCGCTCGCGCGCAGCGTGCATTTGAAACGAGAGCTTCAGCGAGCGGTCTGCCATGCAATTAAAGCAACCTGCTGTGCATCTACTCTATGGTATTCTTTAGTTTAAATAAAACATCTAAATAAATATATTGCAATTAACATATATATATATTATATATATATATGAGTATAAATATATATATATATATAGTATATATATATATATATATATATATATATATATATATATATATATATATATATATATATATATATATATATATATATATATATATATATATATATATCAAACAACCTACTAAATTAATTTTTTTATTTATATTTAAATGTGTGAATGTGATATCGATTGCATGAATTCGAATACATTTTCCTTTGACAATGTTGTTTAATTTGAATATTATAAAATGGATTATCTTTTATAAAATATCGATTTCATAGGATCCCCTTTTTCTAAACTATTACCGAATCATCTAAAGTGGAGTTACAAGGAAACGTTTGAAGAGAAAACATGCAAGTAAGGATAAAATAAGGGGATGGAAATAGAAGGAATCAGAGAACCTTTGGCAAAAGATAAAGGACTACAAGAGGATGAATTAGAATGATTATCATATAAGTTACCGTGAAAGAGAATATAGACTAGCATGAAAGAATCATGAATTTCAAGAGTTTAAATACGAGGGTGGACATTGATGGTAGTTTCTCTATGGCGGACAACACAAGAACAAACAACTTTACCCAAGGTTTATATTTTTTAGTCGATGAGTAAGAAAATGGTAAACGTGTTTCCATACAAGAAAGAATCACCTTCGTTATATTCTCTGCATATCTCAAAGGATTTCTCCACCCGAAGAAATGATAAGTTATTCCATGGAAGGTCAAGGAGGTACGACCACTGCTCCAACATTTATCAGTGACGAATGAGAGGCTGTTTCAGCGAATGATTAGATAAAGAGATATTGCAGGACACTGCACTAAGGCAATGAATGGAGAAACTCAATCAGTATAAAAGATCCAAGGCGCTTGGTTTATTTCCAAACATGATAACGGATGTGAGTTGTGCTATATATATATATATATATATATATATATTATATATATATATATATATATATATATATATATATATATATATATATATATATATATATATATATATATATATATAGCAAATATATATATATATATATATATAATATATATAAATATGTATATATATATATATATATATATATATATATATATATATATATATATATATATATATATATATATATATATATATATATATATATATATATATATATATATATATATATATATATATATATATATATTTATGAATGAACAGATGTCAGATTACAAAAGTTTCTTTAGAAAAGAAAAATTCAATTTTCTCTTTTCGAAGGATAAATTTTTTTGCCAAAAACGACGAAACTTTTCTTCAATGGCCTGTCAAAACTTTAATGGCTTTGCTTTTCATTTTACTTTCACTTCGAATATTAGTGTTGATTTTGTTTTACAAAACAATATAAAATAAAGTAGGCGAAAAATTTTCTCTCACACAAAATTTTGTAAATTCCTCTTTGCAAAATTTTAATCTATAAAACAAATATTTTTAATTTGCAGAAGAAAATTCTCTTGAAACAGTAATAGGTTTCAAAAGAAGCTGTAATGTTATAATTTGAGACTGCATAAAACCATGATGAAATGAGACAAAAACTCGCCTGACACTCGACTGAGAAGTCTCAAAGATTGAAAATAAGTATTAATAATAGTTGTCATGCCCTGCCATGCTGTCATGCAGTGTGCTTGAAAGTGTCTAAATCAATTGTTGTTAAGAAAACGACGGAAGCTTTTTCCAAACATTACTGATATAATGTGCAATTCATTAACACTAAGGACCCGTGAACAGTCAGAGAAAATAGCTGAGGAAGTGTTAAAAAGGAGTGAAAAACATGTTTTACGGTTTTCCCTCAAAGCAGTGGTCATGGGACTAATTAATTTAGAATTTCAGAAATATTTGAACTGTACATTTTGAAAAGGATGTTATAATCTTGTGTAGAATTGCGCCGAGTCAAAAGGTAATTTAATCGAGTATTTGAAGCATTAAATGCAACCAGGATATTTTTACGGAAAAGAATCAAATCAGCAGAGATACCAATAATAAAATAAACTCGATCATGCAATTTAAACACTCTTAAGGAACCTTTTTGTTTCCGTAATAACCATTCAGTAGGAAAACAAAGAAGAACGAAAGCAGTTTCAACCAATTTGCAGAACCAAAACACTGCGTATGTTTTCTCTCTCATCGATAGTGAGAATCGTACAATGATGTAAAACCGACTTGATTCACAAATTTTAAAGTAATCTTCGAATCTCAGAGAAAGAAAAAGTTAATTGCATAAAAGAGAGATTAGAAGTCAAGATTAGTAGCTAAGATAAATCTTGTGTATATGTTGGGGTCGATTTATAAGACGATCAGAAGACAAGTCTATGGGGATATGCAATTGAACTAAATTCTCAAGGTTATTATTATTATTATTATTATTATTATTATTATTATTATTATTATTATTATTAT
>JABUQX010106974.1:0-7500 GCA_015478945.1 Trachelipus rathkii | reverse complement strand
AGTAAATAAAAAAAATATTTTTAAATGTGTTCCGTTGTTTCAAGGGAAAAATTCCAATTTGAATTGTTGTCATGACGACCAAAATTGATGTCCTGTGTGCGTGTGTGCATGTGTGTGTAAGGGTGTACGTGTGTGCGTGTTAATGTGTGTTTTTGAACGTTTCTCTTTGTTAAATTAATATGTCGCTCTCTCATCTCGTAATTTCAGAAAATCAGAGCAGACATCGAGCCACCAGTTCACAACTACTACTACTACTACTACTACTACTACTACTACTACTACTACTACTACTACTACTACTACTACTAATAATAATAATAATAATAATAATAATAATAATAATAATAATAATAATAATAATAATAATAATAATAATAATAATAATAGGATCATGTCTGTTATCTGCCTCCACATCCATCTACATATCGATTGCATGGATTCGAACACATTTCATAAAAGTGAAATAAAAATGTGTAGAGTCAAATTTAAACTATAGTAATAAAAGAGCTTCACACCTTTAAAAATATTAAAAAAAAAAAGTTTAAATCTATGTAAACTAATGTAACTCAACATAACCTTACTTAACGTAATTTATTTTTATATTTTTAATTTATTTCACTTTGCATTGTTGAAAAAAAACATGTTTCTAGCACCATGAGCGCTCTTGCACATTTTGTTCGATAATGTAAACTATAAAAAATTTTTTTACTTAAGCTTAATTGGAAGCAGATAATGGACAAGAGCATAATAATAATAATAATAATAATAATAATAATAATAATAATAATAATAATAATAATAATAATAATAATAATAATAATAATAATAATAATAATATACGGATCAGGTAAAGATAATGACACCCAAACCAGTGGTTTGCCAGAATTCTCTTTTTGGTCGGAATTTTTGAAGTACTCTCTATTTACTGGCCAAGATTTCAATAAGTATTAAACTAAATCTAAGTTTTAAAAAACTGGTTCAAAATAAAAGTGTTTAACAATAATAACATTTAAAAGTAAAAATTATGAAAAGTACAGGATTAATTATATTATTATTATTATTGAGATCTGGCAACCCATCGCGATTTGGTGTAATTATCTTTACATGACATGAATTAAATACAGTAGTTTACATTCGTAGCAGATAAAAGATAGGGTATTGTACAGTGTGAATAAAAGAATAATAGATCAACTTTACTAAACTTACAAGGCTTATTTAAACTCGGCATCGAAAATTTTCCCAAGTGACTTAATCATACGGTTTTCTATGTATATATAGTATTTGAAAAATATTTACATAACTAGGAAACCCAACTATATATATATATATATATATATATATATATATATAATAGATATATATATATATATATATATATATATATATATATATATGTTATTATTATTATATATATATATATATATATATATATATATGTAGTTAAAGTATATATATTATTATTATACATATATATATATATATATATTATTATATGTAAATTTTATTATTATATTATTAGCATATATATATATATATGTGTTATTATTTTTATATATATATATATATATATATATATATATATATATATATATATATTATTATATATATATATTATTATTTATATATATATATATATATATATATATATATATATATATATATATATAGAGATATATATACATTTATATATACATACTTATTATTCTGTTATTATTATATATATATATATATATACATATATAGTTTTCATCCTATCTCTCTCTCTCTCTCTCTCTCTCTCTCTCTCTCTCTCTCTCTCTCTCTCTCTCTCTCTTCTCTCTCCCCGTGAGCCAGACCTGGACTCCGGAGACAGTAGGAGGAGTGTGAAGAAAATTACAATAAAATATTATATTTGTAATTGTAAGTAAAAAAGGAGTTTGTAATTATCATTTTTTCTTACTATTCTTTAAAAACAATGATTTCAAATTGTAAATTGAGAAGTTATATCTCAAGGAAGCCGTGGTTAAGGCCGGGCTGAGGACGAGGCCGGGTATTTTTAAAATGATGGAGCGATAGCAGTGAATGGAGCCTGCAAAAACTTTACCGTCCTCACAGTCTTGTAACGAAACCTATTTTAAATGATCTTCATTAACTTCAACTGTCTCACTTATTTCTTAAAACTCGGCCTTACTTCATTCATCAATATTGTTGCAACGTTGCTCACACATTTCTGCAATAAGAGCTTAATAAATGTTCTTTCAATTGATTCTAATGTCCAGGATAATAATTTCCCATTTTCTTTATAAGGCAAATCTATTTTTGAAAGGCATTTTCTTTTCATTAAGATATTTCTTTCTAACGCCACGTGATCGGAAATGGCGCGTGATACATTCATCGCTCATTTTTCATTACAAGTGGGGAAAAAAACTCTTTTTCTCTGATCTTTTTATAGGGATGAAGGGGAAATGCAAAGCTTATTTTTTTCTCTTTTCATTAATTTGAAGCTTTGTGAAGTTTTCTCTTATTTTTTAACTAAAGATTCTTCTCAATATGACCTCAATGTTTGAAATCATCATTTCTCGTTTATTCTTCTCATCTTATTCTCATTTCGGACTCACGCATTTTTAACATCTCTCACACAATTTCAACCTTCTTATTAATACTGTTTTCATAATAATAATAATAATAATAATAATAATAATAATAATAATAATAATAATAATAATAATAATAATAATAATAATAATAATAATAATAATAATCACTTGTTAAGATCAAAAAGAAGCGAAAATTTGAATTTATATTACATCAGTGATAAAATTCTAGGAATTTGTGCTACACTGCCAATAATTTTGAAGGCCAGTATATATATATATATATATATATATATATATATATATATATATATATATATATATATAATAGTATATATATATATATATATATATATATATATATATATATATATATATATATATATATATATATATATATATGTGGAGAGGTGGATTGTTAAGGTGCATCATTGAATAGCGGCGACACTTCTGTCATAAGATCGAGCCCACACGTGGGTGAAAATTTTCTTCATTTTATTATTTCTAAATGGGTGACATGAATTGTTGTGCCCATTTTGGGGTGTTCGAGTTTGGTTGGTTGATCCTTTGTAACCCAGGGGCATGGGTTCCCAGTCTCCTTCTATGGATTTAAATAAGTAACTAGTTCCCCCAATGAGACTCTGAAGTAGGTCATATGAAAAATCTTAAAAAAAACACACACAATTTTTAACTTTTGCAAACAAATTATATTTTGCAAAAGTGAAAAATAGCGATGACTTTTTTTTTGTTTCTCCAATCAATATGAAATTTTAAAGGCCTGTTGTATAGTTTTGGGACACACATTTTTTTATTTAGATATTTTTTTTGAATAATCAAAATTTAAATTTTTTTTTTTTTTTTTTTTTTTTACTTTTTTAGATTACTTTCCCGTGAGCAGAGGCAAAACGGTTAGGTATACAAATAAATAATCTAAATAAAAAAAAAAGTATCTCCCTCCAATTTTGCAGGCTCTGAAAATTTCATTTTGTCAGATGAACAAAAATAATATCGGATTTTTTTTTCCCCGATATTTTTTCTGTTCATGATATTAATATGTAATATGCTTTTCATATGATGGGTATTAGATGCTAGGTTTTGTGGAGAAATAGTTTACTTCTTTCTCACTTATCTGCAAATATCTTTCGTCCACTCTTCTCTTTGCATCTTTCACTTTCCACTTAACTTCATTTGTATTTTCTTACATTCACCCAATGTCGCCTGGCTATTAGTAGCCAAATGTCTTGCAAAACTTCTTCTTTTACTAATAGCATTCAATTCTTCACTCCACCATTCGCTACCTTTCTTCTCCTTTTACCATAAATCTTTTTCATAGCGCAAACTTCCATTGCAGTCACAAAATTATTTCCTTAAAATATTTCCACTCATCTTTTATTTCATTTCCCATTTATTATTTCCTGTTATTTCTGCTAAAAACCTTTCACATTCTGCTGAATATATTCTTCATTTTCTAATTTATCTATTCATGCAATTTCTACATCCAATTATAGATTCCAATCTTTTATTTCACCCTCTTTCACATTTAACTTTGCTTGTACTAAAGAGTGATCAGATATATCTATCATCTGCGATATGAAAGAGAAAGTCAAGCTATCCCTATTATCTTCTGCATTTTCATCGAGAATTTTCTTATTTATACAAGATAATAGGGATAACTTGACTTTCTTTTTGAGATCGCAGACAATAGATAGATTTAATTATGAAAATATCGTTAAAGAAAATGACTCAATATCACATTAAATCCAAATCTTACGCTAAAGAAATAAAAGTTAGATATTACTATAAGCCATTGAAACTTTCTTCTACTGGCTGTTTTCTGAAAGAACTAGTGGGACTAAGGAGAATGTGAGTCACGTAGTATCGGGTATATTACTAATTCTCTTAAACTTCGTGTTTCACAACATAGATACAGGCCTAGTAAAATCTTTGAACATTTGAAAACAAACGCGGAACCCCATACTGAATCTCGACATCTAATTTTAATTTGTTGGCTACTGAGCAGGAATTCTTCTTCTTTTTGAATTGAGGATGACTGGAATCGCTCTTAATAATAAAGCAAAGTACCAATTACAATGAAATGGAAAATGTTTTGAACATTTTTTAGGTTTGACTAGATAGTATCTCTCTATTGATTTAATTATTATTTTAGGATTTTAGATTTAGCGTTAGTTATATTTTAATTTGCTACTTCACATTTATATGTAAATAACATTTATTTAGTTTTATCAATTGATCTCTGATGATGCCTGAAGTGGCCAGGAGAAATATTAGATTAAAAGTTCAGAAAGAAGTTGTTCTATTCTATTCTAGAATAGTCCTTATAAGAAAATCAATCTTGAAGCGATTGATACCTTTAGGAAATTGGAAAAGGCGTGCAAAGCTCATATTATTATTATTATTATTATTATTATTATTATTATTATTATTATTATTATTATTATTATTATTATTATTATTATTATTATTATTATTATTATTATTATAGTAAACAAAAAAGTTCCTGCGCAATAAAATATAAAATTAAAATTTCTTTTAACACAAATAAGAATCACTTCAACCAGAAAATACTCAAATATTAACAGAATTTTTACTTCAAAAACTTCCAACAACATTTTCTTCCCCTTTAAATTTTAATTAATCTTAACACCATGAAATTTAATCGAAATATATATATATATATATATATATATATATATATATATATATATATATATATATATATATATATATATATATATATATATATATATATATATATATATATATATATATATATATATATATATATATATATATATATATATATATATATATATATGGTAAATGTTCCTAAATGGATAAAACTAAGAAATGCATTTTATGATCCGAGGGAAAAATCAGAAATAAGAGATTTTATTTATTTTAAATTAAATTTGTGAAGTTTCATAAAGTCGATTTTGTGTACTTTTTATTATGTCTTAAATGAGATTTTTTTTTTTCATTTTCAAAATTATTTTATCTTATAGTTAAATTTCATTAGGTATTTATTGAGTTAAATGAAAAATACTAAACAATACCACAGGGTAGATGAACAGCAGGTTGGCGTACATGCATGGCAGACCGCTCACTGAAGCGCTCGTCCCAAATGCGCTCTGCCGTGTAACAACTTACTTGCGCGCAGCGAGTATATATATATATATATATATATATATATATATATATATATATATATATATATATATTATATATATATATATATATATATATATATATATATTAAACTTTTCACTCAACATAAAATATTACAATTCATTTTATTTAATGGGAAAATTGAGAAAATTCTTAAAAAATCCTCTCAAATCAAATAATCTAAAAATCCCATTTTCTCTTTATAATCCACTTAGGAACATTATATATATATATATATATATATATATATATATATATATATATATATATATATATATTAAATAGTATATAATATATATTTATATATATATATATATATATTTTATATATATATATATATATATATATATATATATATATATATGCCAGATTATACTTTAGTGGACGCATACTTTTGGTACTTTTTTTAAAATTTCTGACACCTTTGCCATACATTTTAGTTAAGCTAAGCTATGAATAGTATGAGGCTTTTGCTTTTGCGTTCGAATCTTGTGTAAAAAAAGCATTTGTGTAAAAAAAAACATTTTTAAATTATTTTGCTTCACTAATTTTATTAAAGGAAAATTCATTGAAATATATGAATTTATTATTTCAAAAATAATAATAATACTAATAATAATAATAATAATAATAATAATAATAATAATAATAATAATAATAATAATAATAATAATAATAATAATAATAATAATAATAATAATAATAAGTCACTTTTTTACAAATGCGTATAAATATTATTCAGTAAGTGTAGTACTTTCTTATTGTGTCAATGAATTTTTCGAAATCTCGACCATTTTTCTTGAACCATATAGGTTAGGTTAGGTTAGATTAGGTCAGTGGTCAGCAAACCGAGGTTCGCGAGCCACATGCTGCTCTTTGGCCCCTTGAGTGTGGCTCTTCCACAAAATACCACGTGAGATTGAACCTTCGTGATGACTGGTTTTTTATTTCTATTTTTACATACTTAGTTGGTCTTTATGTGTTTTTATCTTTAGGCGAGTGCTCTGATGCGACTTAATGAGAAAACATTTCTAGAAAGATTAAGGCCCGTATTTATGAATGCTCTTTGAAAACCGACTCGACTTTGCGTAAAGGTACCCTCAGATAAGTATTTCTCCACTGCATAAGAATCTTAAAAAAAATTGATATTTATAAACCATCCTTTCCTTTATTCGGGGGCTACCTATCGAAGGCAGTTTACAAGGAAAACGTCATCATATTTCATGACGTCAGAAACCAATAACCAATGAACACAAATTAAATGAAGCTAAAAAAGTATATATATATATATATATATATATATATATATATATATATATATATATATATATATATATATATATATATATATAGTATAGTATATAGTTATATGTATATATATATATATATAATAGTATATTTATATATATATATATATATATATATATATATATATATATATATATATATATATATATATGAAAAATAAATATATATATATATATATATATATATATATATATATATATATATATATATATATATATATATATTAATTTTATGTATGTAAATTTATATGCTTAGAGATATTATAAAAAAACAATGAAATAATCAAAACGCGTTTAACAATACTGCGTATAATAAAGTTACTTCACATTTTATTAGTTCCAGTGAAGCGGCGCACGAGTAACGCGAAAGCGTTTCACGATAAAAATGCGAAAACGGTTAAACACCCAAACGATTGAACGAAGCGCTAATACCG
>JABUQX010106973.1:10000-15000 GCA_015478945.1 Trachelipus rathkii | reverse complement strand
TAATACGTATTAGACAAATAAGTTTAAAGTTGGTATATTTGTGCATAATTCTTACATGTACAAATGTACTAGGGAGATTTTTTATTTTATTTTTATTTATTTTTTTTTAATCTGGTGGTGTTACTCTGTGGAATTCTGAAAGTTAAAGATCAGATTCCGTTTTTCAAAAATTCAGAAAAATATTTAAATAGTTAGAATTGTGTTCCAACTCTTGAAAATATGAGAGATATTTTTAGATATTTTAGGAATTATTTTACCACTTGAAGGCATAAGACTGACCGTACTTAACGGCAAAACTCTGTTTCATCAAGCTTAATTATCTCATGTGGTCGAAGACAAATGTATCATCATGAGGTGATACAGTCAAAACATAATAGTGTTTTTCTTTTCAAACTAATAAAATTCATTAAAAGCGAAACATTTTAAAGATTTTAAAGTCTCATTTATATATATAAGCTGAAATGATGCTCTGAATAGGAAATGTAACTCTAAGTTGTTTCTTAATATCGACAGAACAGTTCATAGTCAAAGAAGCAGCCAAAACTTTTAATATCGATATTGCATTTTCAGAGATTAAACCGGGAACAAGTTGAGGAAAACTTCAACCAAAGAGTAAGAAATTGATCAGCTTTATATAAGGATTCATCGATTCTAAGCTCGCTAAATTCAAACAAATTGCAGAAGCATATTATTAACATTGAAATACTAAAAATTTTCAGTCAATCTTGCATTTGTTGACAAGGAAATCTCTGGCTATTACTGAATCTTATGTACCTATGAAGAGAAACTTTATAATCACGTGAAATGTCTCTAAAACTGACATATGTCAGTTGACTGACAAGAATTTTGAAACTTTAATGTTTATTCAATGCAACAATAAACAGAATTAATTATACTTTTAATTTTTATACTTTTTAATAAAGAATTGAAAAGGCGTACAAAATTAATTAAAGCTTAATTATTTTAAAATATTTTATATTCACTGTTTACTTAATCAAATTCTTCTATATATAACTATTGTTTGCAATAATTAATAATAATAATAATAATAATAATAATAATAATAATATAATAATAATAATTAATAATAATAAAATAATAATAAATTAATAATAATAATAATAATAATATAATAATAATAATAATAATAATAATAATTAATTAATAATAATAATAAATAATAATAATAATAATAATAATAATAAAAAAATAATAATAATAATAATAATAATAATAATAATAATAATAATAATAATAATAATAATAATAATAATAATAATAATAATAATAATAATAATAATAATAATAATAATAATAATAATAATAATAATAATAATAATAATAATAATAATAATAATAATTAATAATTGGTAATGATAATGATAATAATAATTATTATCTCACAAAAGAGACGAAAAATTTGGTTCATAAAAAATTAAAATTAATATTATAAAGAATATAAATAATAATAGCGTAAATTATTCATTTATTGTGAAGCTCTAAATTAAAAATTGCATATATTTTTTTCTCTCATTGGTGTTTACATTTATTTTAATCACTACACAAAAATAGAGGAAATAGAATAGAAAAATGCGTTTGGAAATAATGTTTATTATTTAGGTAATAATAGTAATGATTAAATGATAAATGATTTATTTTTTATTCAAATCTTTTTAATAACTTAAAATATCAGAAACTTTTGGTTATACTTTTGATACCTAGAACAATCCGCTATGCGCATCCGCTTTCCGAGGATGATAAAAACAAGCATATGTATCAGCATACGTAAATAGTAAATATAAAGAATTGGTTCACCCCATATATATATATATATATATATATATATATATATATATATATATATATTATATATATATATATATATATATATATATAATATATATATATATAATTTATTATATATATATATATATATATATATATATATATATATATAATTATTATATATATTATATATATCAAGTTTGTTTGAAGTCACAAATCTTATATCAGCAAATCCCTATTTACCCTCAACATATTTTAAGGAAAAATTTTACTTTAGATTACTATTGTCTCTCATATTTTTATTATTTAATATATGGGCTATGGCAATTTTGTCCTTTTTTATTTCATTTTCAATTTCAATTTTTTCTTTTGTCTCTTTGTTGTGTATCATTAAACTTATTTAATCATTAACATAATTTTATCGCTTATTATTTTTATATTTAGGATGTTATTTTTTATGAAAGGTTTTCAAGGCGTTTTGTGTGAATTTGTGGGAAGATTTTGATCTAAAGTGTTTTTTATTAATATTAAATCATTTATTGAAGCATATATATATATATATATATAATATATATATATATATATATATATATATATATATATTATATATTATATATATATATATATTATATATATATATATATATATATATATATATATTATATATATATATATATATATTGCACTTTCAACGACAAAATCACGAAAGCCATATCTTGAAAACTACTATACCTACAGTTAAAATAATTACATTGTTGGAATCCTGGTAAAATTTTAGTTTGGAAAATGTGAACAAATAAGTAATACGGTATTTTTTTTTATCTTTAAAAGTACTATAGCTATAGTTAAAATAAATACATTTTTGGAATCCTCGAAAAGTTTAGTTAGGAAAATGACAAAATTAATATTAATTTTTTTATTATTATTTTTAATAATAACAATTATTAAAAATAAAATTTGTAAAGGTATTACACGGGCAATGTAGGGGGCTCGGGCCGACGGGGAACAGAGGGGGACGTTTCCATACCCCGTAGGGGAGGGGCGGCGGAACCCCCGCGACACCCAAATACCAAAGAGGCGGGGGTTCCGAGACCCTCCGCGGAGGGGGGAAATAGTCCTACCCCGTCGTTTCCCGCGGAAGGCGCGAGAGACCCCCGACTCTCTGCATCTTTTGCGGTTTACCTTGGTAATTCCTTTCGTTAAAAAAAAAAAAAAGAATTAAAACTGACGGAGTCGTAAAACGTAACAGGTCCAATATAACTTTGGAATCATGTCCGTCACCATTAAATTTGAATTGTTAGGAAATCATAATACTCGAAATATATCTGAAAAAAAATAAAAAAAATATCAAAACTGACGGAGTCGTAAACATAAATATATATATATCTATATATACATATATATTAATATTATATATATATAATATATATATATATATATATAATATATATATATTATATATATAATATATATATATAATATATATATATATATATATATATATATATATATATATATATATAGTATATATATATATGTATATATATAAAGTTAAATAAATTCTACTTTTCTGACTTCACAGCTTTTTGACATTCTAAACATATTTTTTGACATAAAAGTGTTAACAATTTTTCCTCAATATGATTTTAATTTTACCCTTATTTTTTTAGTTTTTATTTTGGAACAGAAATTTGTGACTTCAAACAAACTTGAAGCCTATATATATATATATATATATATTCATATATATACTATATATAATATATATATATATATATACTATATATATATATATATATATATATATATATATATATATCAATAATAACGTTTCCCATAAAGATATGTATATGATGTATGCTTTGAGTCTGAACGTATTCGCGCAACGGAAGTTAAAGTAATGAACTAAATATTTTGAGAATTTAATTTTTTTACCTTTTTTTTGTAAAATAAAACACGAAAAAAAAGTATTAATATGTCTGAAAAATGAGCTTAAATATTTATATATTTTATATCTAATATATATATCTAAATATAAAGATATTATAAATATTCTATAAATGTTTATATATATATATATAATATATAATATATATATAATATATAATATATATATATATATATATATATATTATATATATTATATAATAATATATATATATATATTATATATATATATATATATATATAATATGGTGATATTTCGGTTTAAAACAGAAGAGCCACAATCCATATCTCAAAACTACAATAGCTACAGGGAAAAGGAATACATTGTTGGAAATCCTGGCAAAATTTTATTGCGGAAACTGTAAAAAAAAATCATATACTCAAAACTACAATAGCTAGCAGCGAAAGGAATACATTTTGCAATCCTTGTAAAATGTATTAAGGAAAATGTAAAAAAAAATAATAATAAATAAATAAAATAAATATTGCCTATTTTTTTTAGGGCAGGACAATATATATATATATAATATATATATATATAGTATATTATATATATTATATATATATATATAATAATATATATTAGATATATATATCTATATATATAATATAATATATCTAATATAATATATTCAATATATTTAAATAATATATCCAATATGTAGGGGGCTTCGGCCGACGGGGACAACACGGGGGGACGTTTTTCATACCCCGTAGGGAGGGGCGGAGAACCCCCGCGACACCCAAATACCAAGAGCGGGGGTTCCGGAGACCTCCCCGGAAGGGGGGAATTAGTCCCTACCCCGTAGTTCCCGGAAGGCCGAGAACCCCGACTCCTGCCATCGTGCGGTATACCCTTGGGGTATTCTTTAGTAAAAAAAAAAAAAGCAAATTTAATAGAAGTCTATTTATTTTAACGAGTAACCAATAAAAGGTCTCTAAATAGGCTCTCTAAATCATATTACTTAATATTAACAATAATATTTTTTATTTTTTATTTTTTTACATTTTCCCCTATCTAAAATTTACCAGGATTCCAAAAATGTATTCCTTTTCCTGGTAGCTATTGTAGTTTTTGAGATATTATTTTTTAAAAAAATTTTATTTTTTTTATTTTACATTTTCGCGTCACTAAAATTGGACCAGCATTCCAGCAATGTATTTCTTTTTCCGGTAGCTGTTTAGTTTTTGAGATATGAGTTGTGGCTTTTAAATATTGATACCATAAGATATTTGAAGCATTATATTTTCCAATAAAGAAAAGTAAC
>JABUQX010106973.1:0-2500 GCA_015478945.1 Trachelipus rathkii | reverse complement strand
ATATATATATATATAGTATATTAAGCTTGAAGTCCTTAGAGAAATTGGGAATAAGCCTAAATTTATAATGACGTGAATTTTGAATAATCAATTCGCAGAAATGTCAATTTTCACCTTAGCTAAGAGTCAAGGTTCCATTTGCTTTTACTCTGAGATTACTTTTATCACGAAGGAAATTTGTTCTCCGCCAAGTGAAAGGTTGTCAATACTTGGTAAGTTAATTCACATTGCTTTGTTAAGAATATCACTGAGGAAAGCAGGAAACAGAGGGCAATATTGACCACATACGTACACACACCTATACCACACACACACACATATATATATATATATATATATATATATATATATATATATATATATATATATATATATATATATATATATATATATATATATATATATATATTTTAAATTATATTTTTTATATATGTATATATATATATATATAATATATATATATATATTTTAATTAAAAATATATTATATATATTATATATATATATATATATATATATATATATATATTATATATATAAATATATATATATATATACATGCATATATATATATATAATATATATATATAATATAGTATATATATAGTATATATATAATATATACATATATATATATATATATATATATATATATATTATATATATATACTATATATATATATATATACTTAAACAGTTAATGTTTTGATTGATCAATGTTTCCTCGGCAAACTGTAAGAGATATCGAAATAAGAATACCTACCCTCAAGAATATCTCAATACCACTGGTATATAGAGTTTTTAATTTCCGGTATATTTGATCTTTAAATTTGACACTTTCTTCTGCTTTGAAATCTGCTTTCGTTTATTTTCGTTTTGTGTTTCTTAAGCAAATTATAGTGAACGAGTATGATGTATTCCTCCTGAGTCTCTACCACGAGAAGCTCTGTAACTTTACACTTCCTTCCTTGCCTCCCCATTCGAGAAATGACGCACTGATATATATATATATATATATATATATATATATATATATATATATTAATATATATAATTATATATATATATTATATTATATATATATATTATATTATATACTATATAATATATATATTAATATATTATATATATAATAATATATATTATATATATATATATATATATATATATATATATATATATATATATATAATATATATATATATATATATATATATTATATATCATATATTAATATAGGTATTATATATATATATATATAATATATTATGACCCAATAGGTTTGCTAACTAGGTATATTTTCTACTCGGTACTACTCCCATAATATGATATACTATTATATAGTGAAATACCTCCATAATAAATAATTATGAGATATATACGTATGAAAGAATAGTGATGTGAAATCAGACCAGGATGAGAAAGTAAGTGTGTGTTGCCGTGTAAGTGTGTTGCGTTGTGAGAATTGTCAAGGAATAATTGCTGAAAATAGGCCATTATAATATCCAAATATGGAGGTTTTTAAATGTTATTTTTTTTAAAGTGTGTAAAATTTTGCCCAAATAAGTGGTTTCTCAAAAGTTTACAGAAGACGGGAAATCATAGAAAACAAAAAAATCATACACTTGAAGTCTTGGCCAATATATATATTTTGCAAATTAATTATAAATCTGTTGATATACATGATTTTTATTTTTAATTAAATGTTTAGTATAAAATTATTTTATATTATATTGATGGTTTTCTTTATTAAATGTTAGTATATTGCTATTACAGTGTTTTTTCTTATGTACTATACTGAAAGAAATGATTACATCTCTCTCTCGCTCCGTCTCTCTGCGGTCTCTCTCTCTCTCGATGTCTATCTCATCTCTGTCCTGTCCTGCATAAGCGTCTGTATCTTCTACTGCGCTCCTCTCGGTCCCAAATCATACGTGGCATCATAACTATGCACATACTGCTTCTGCACCTCTCTCTCTTGCTACTCTCTCCTCTCTCTACTCTTACTCTCTCTCCTCTTCTCTTCGTCGTGCTCTTCTCTCTCTCTTCTCTCTCTACTCAGGATATATGACATATCGAATTTTCACTATTCCGCTTGAGGTTCAGATGACCCAAAACTCGGCAGAGTATAAATATTTTAATTGTAGGGAAAAATATTTTGTTGCCGGCTAGTCCATCAGGTTCATGCAAAACTGTATGTGGCCTATGGGGTAATAATAATCATAATAAAATATAATTTTATACACATAAATAGCTAAAACAAATGGCTGGTTTTACACTTTACGGTGATAAAAGAGAGGTAACTATATAAAAGGCGTGGGTATAGGACTTAGTTTGCTGATATTATATAGTTCTCGTGTAAGAAGGCGGTTCATTACATTTTAGGCCGTCTGTAGCAGAAAGGAAGAAGAACCCCAACAGAGAACGCTGCATGAAGTAAGGCATCTTGTATCTTAGGCTATATAGTTCTGCCAATGTAAAAGTGGTAATTACGTGCGAAG
>JABUQX010106972.1:0-29590 GCA_015478945.1 Trachelipus rathkii | reverse complement strand
ACCAATGAAACTGAAAATTTACTGTGCTCTTGCAAACTGGAAAGCTACCGATGCAGAATCCGAAATGCAATGTGGAGAAGGCCAACAAAGGATTTCTTCCCAGAACGGCTTCTATCTCCGCAGCAAAAATGCTTCTCGTCTCCACCATCATCAATTTGAGGCGAGCGTTTATTTGGCATTGGTGGGGGGAACGTGTACTCGCCTCATCGTAACCGACTGACTTCAGAGATTGGAGAAAACTAACGTTCTTCAAATTCATTTAAAATACTCAATTTCCAATGCTGACCACTTCAGCATTTACCCATGATTTTTATTCCTGTATTTTAATCATATTCGGGCAAGGATGGCGCAATCTTAAAAGTTAAGAATTTAAAGGTTGTTTCAATTTAATAGTTTTTTTCAAATTTGGAAGCAAATGTGCAGGAAGAGAAGAATGTCTATTAATTATAGTGTTTATAATATTAAATGAAGAAGAAAACCACTGTTAAAAACCATTAGGTTTTTCATCCACGACATGCGTTGCACTTTCAATAAAATTAAGTTTACAAAAAAAAATAAATAAACGCCAATTTCAATTTGCCATAAAAGCATTATAACTCCATGACGGATTTTTAAATACATTCCTTGAAAATTTTTGTGATGACTATGATAAACCAAGAAACAAATTGAAATTCCTCCAATTTTTGTCATAATTCAACTCTAATGGTTAGTGTTTTACACAAATTGACATTAGGTAAAGCTTGTAGGAAACATTTCAAATTACTAATTTAAATGCCTATTAGCCCACTCCAAAAAGTCATTTATATAAAAAAGTCGCTTAATAATTTAAAACCAGTATATTTGAAAGTGAAAAAGCTAAAATAAGGAGACAATCTAAATTTTCTACCGCAACATAATATATATATATATATAAGATATATAATATATATTATATATATATAATATAATATAATATATATATAATATATATATATATAATATATAATATATATATATATAATATATAATTATATAATATATATATATATTATATAATATATAATATATATATATAATATATCATGGAACCATTGTTCAAATGGTCCCAGTGGAAAATACCAAAAAAAATTTAAAAAGGAAGGAAAAATATTACCATTTTTTTTCTTAATTTCATTTTTGAATACTTTTTCTCCATCTTGAAATTTGTTTACATTCCCTTTTACCAAAACAAGGGCGTGGCTTCCCAGAGAATCGCGTACCGCTCCGCATGTTTTAGATGAGATAAATGACTTTATTCCGGAAATCCACCCAATCTGTCTTTCCCTGAAAGTTGGCAAATAAATATTTTACTTTTTTTTTTTTTTTTTAAATTTCTTTAAGCATTTTCAAAAACCCAAAAATCTGCTTTACTTTTTTAACATTTTTATTTCACCTCATCTCCCGAAAAAAGAAAAAAAAAATAGCACCATTTCTTTTTCCAGAAGATTTTTCTTTTTTAAAATTTTCCTCTCCATTATGTGTTACCGCGCAATCGCCGCCTTTTTTATCACCCTTGATTTTCTTCACGAGAAATCGCCATATTATTTGATCTGTGAAGAGTTACTGGTGTCCTTAGGGATTTCTTCTGGTAAGGGTCATTATTTGGTTTTTGCCGTTTTCTCTTTATTTCTTTACTTTAACCCCCCAAATTATTTACTGATGACTAAATAATGGCCATTGAGTAAAATTTTTCCATAGTTTTGTATTTACATTTTCTTTTTGGTGAGGTGCGCTATGAATATAATCAACCTCAATCATAAATTTAATAAAGGTAAATTACTAATATTATTTTAAATGTAAGGGGGGCATTCTTTCGTGAAGTGTACACACTTTTTGGGCAAACTCTCGACACCATTCTTAGTTCAGGAATTTTGATGTTCTTTGCATAATAAGTTGGGTCTGGTGACATACATCAAATTTAACCATTTTTATGGCTTCTGGTTCACCCATGATTCTGTTATGCGGGTCAATTTTGGGTCAAAACTGGTTGGACCCTTAAAAACCTTTGAAGGTCAATAACTTTGGGACAGAGATTGACACCAATTCTGAAGCGATTTTTTGTACCCAAAATACTCAGGAGGAATTCTTCCAGGTGAGGATTGCTAATCCTGTAATACCATTTTTTGTCATTGAATAGCCCTTTTATTGAACTCTTTTGACCTTTTGACACTGACCAAAGTGCAACTTCGATCAGCCCAAAAATTTTTAAAAGTTAGCTTTATTTATCTTTCATAACTCAAAAAAAATTAAAAATGGATCTCAATGGGTTTTGAATCCATGAGCATTTTGGTACCACTCAAATGTTATGGGAGCTGGAACTGCGGCTCACTTGTGCCTACAGCGCCATTTTCAGCGCTTCAGGTATAGCTACATCAAGTGCTGCCTGTAGACACCATTTATACCTAGGTACCTACATTATAGGTAAGTTTGGCAAATCAAAGTAATTTTCATGAAAAGCCGTCTTTAGCTGACTTTGATTAATCCTTAAAAAAATTAAAAAAAAAAATTATTAGACAAAACATTGAACATTTAATTTCATGACAAAATTTTTAAAAAATTTCATTAAAAAAAATATTGAACATTTAATAAATGTATTGGTACTCATTTGAGCAGAGCCATCACTTTGTTTGCTGCATCAGACTCCTTCTGGCTAATTGTGTAGGTTCTTCCTGTTTTAGCTTTTGGTTCTACTGACACCAAAATGTCAGATGTCTATAAAACAAGAATCTTCCATTTCAGGGAAGCAAAACTTGGAGCGGGTCCATGTGGGTGAAGAAATTTCACATTCACTTCTTGTGACTCTGGAAAAGCTTCAGAAGTGCAAGCAAGCCATCAATGTCCATCGTAAATCATAGTGACATGAGCCTGCGTATACTTCACGTAGAATGCCCCTTATTAAGTGTCTTTTTTTGGGGGGGGCGGGAGGGTTTGGCCAATAGATTACCCACTATCCCAAATTTCTTTTTTTCATATTTATATAACAAAAAGTCGATACATGTTAGTTTTATTTTTTTAATTTTTATTCAAATTATTTTTTTTTGATTTTTTGATTTCTAATAATAATTAGGTTGTGGAAAAATTCTTCGTTCTCCTATCACTTGCTTAATTTTCATTCAGCTCAGAATCGTTGCAGGGGTACTCTTTGACGAGCAAAGCAGACTTTCATTAAACAAAAGTGCGCTAAAACCTCCTCTGTTCTCCTACTGACAAATCTTCTGGCCTCTTGCCAAAAACATCTCTAAACAAACTTCTGTAAATCATCCTTTCCCCTCTTATTGGCTCTGATGGTTCAGTTCCTAATACCAACTGAAAAGGCCAATCTCTCTGGCCTCCTATTTTCCTCTAACTCAAAACCCTGGACGATTCTGTCATTTCTCCTCTCACGTGTCCTATGCCGTTGCCTGTGATTAGATTTGCTCGGGTGCATGGGCTCCTGAAATCTATGAACGTATGAAGGCGCGTGGCCCAATGCATTTCCTTCGCGAATTTGAGGGAAGTGCTGCTTCGTGTGCTGACCCCGTCCCTCGTTCAACTATATTTATTCTCTGCCCAAATACTAGCACTTTCCCTCAGTGTGGAAGCGCGCATATGTCCAACCTATTCGAAAAAAGGAGGGCCGGCTTGATCCTTTCTAACTATCACCAATAGCTATGTAACTTGCATTCTAATCTAAGATCCTTTGAAACCCTTCTCCAACTCTCAACTTTTAGACCAACTCTGAAAACTCATTCCTTTCTTTCAGATCGCCAGTACGGCTTTCGGCGCCGATTCTACTGGCGATATACTTCCTATTTAACAGATTGATTTTCCGCCCTTAGGAACTGCAGGGAGACTTGCGGTGGTGCGCTTGACATATCCAAAGCATTTTAAGAAACATTAAGAAACATCACGCTCTCAAGCTCCCTCCTTTGGGTTCCTTCTTCTCTTGAGATTACGTATGGTCTACAGATTTATGGTTTTCCGCTCAATATCGGCTGTTGTTGATGGCGACGTCTTATTCTTTTTAGGTGCAATAGTGGTGTTTCGAGGGTTTCTGTATTATCTTTTACTTATTCCTGCTTTTCATTAAATATTCTCACCTGCCACATTTAATCTATCCCACTCATAGGCGATGACCTGACCCTTCATTCTTCAACTCATTGCAATTCTGCTCCCTCTTTACTTCTAGAATTGCCTCCGTCTTAATCTTTCTGATTCATCTTCCTTACGTGGATAGAATTTCCAGGTGGGTCGTCTCAACCTTGCGGGAAATTTAATTCTTTAAAAAACCCAACTATGAAATTCTACAATCCCCCTCTAAGACACCTGAACTTTCCTATCTCTTTCCGACGGTTCTCTCGTCTATCCTGTTGGACAATATAAACATCCTTGGCCCTTAACATAAAACAAAAAAATGTCTTGGAAACCTCACATTCACAACAGTTGCTAGGGCGCCTTCAAAAGAATCTGAGGTTTTGGTTAGGCTATGATAATTCTTTTCTTATATCAGTTATTCCAACCCTATACAAGCCGTCTCATTCGCCACTTTTATGGAGTACGCTCTCATATGTGGGGAGACTCTGTTCACCCGGCTTGTGGAAAGGGCCGAGTGAAGGCCAAAAGCCTTATAAACTGTCCTGTACTTTCTAGTTCACGACCCTTTATATTTGCGGAGCAATGTTGGCTGCTTTATCTTCTTTTCTATAGGTACCGGTAGCGGCAAATGGCCTCGAGGGAACTATCCACTCAAGTACCACCACCTTTATGTTGCCCTCATAGCACAAAAAGTGCTGTGTTTTCAAAGAATTTAGTGTTGTTGATATCAGCTATTCCAGGTTTGCTCATTGCGGTGCTTCTTTCTTTCCTACCACTTCTGTTCTGTGAATTCTCTTCCATCTTCTGGTTCCTACTCAATTTAATTTCCTCACTTAAAACCTGCGTCTGTGCTCATCTCATAATTTGTGTTAGATGCGAATTATTGGAGGCGTTTCAACACCCCCTCCTGAAAGCGGTTTCTGCCCGTGAACGTGGTGACAGCCCTGTAAAAAAAAAAATAAATAAAAAAGTTTTCAAAATAAAGAATTCCTTAAAGCTAGCTGAAACCCCACAAGAATGGCATCTCCGATGGGAACCACTTCTAGAATGCATTTACATAGCATAACCGAGGAGCTTGGCTCGCGTTGACAAAAAAAAAAAAGATTCACAGAAGTGGAAGCCGCCTTATCAGCAACCCTTGGCAACAAGCACTGATAGTGACGATGATGGCTTTCAGCAAATAAACCTACGAAGATGAAGCAGGATTTAAAAATGTTGGGCCTTTGATAAGTTCATGGCTGAAATTGCATTGACATCTTATTCACCTTCAAAAGGAATCACACCAAGGAAACCTCATCGAAAAACTGAAGAGACAGTTCATCAAGGAGCAAAGATAATTCAAATATGCAATCTTGAAAGAGGAGATGAATCTCTTACGAAAACATGGGAGATGCTGCCTACAGAAGAGAGAATCCTTTCATGTGGTGGCATGAAAATGGGCCAAGGTTTCCATTATTATCAGTGCTTGCAAGCAAATAATTATTCAAGCCCCTCCCTCATCAGTCGAGAGCGAGCGTATATTTAGTGTAGGTGGAATGTAAATACCCCAAAAAAGGAACAGGCTCTCGCCAGATACTAGTGGAAAGCTTAATGTTTTTGCATCACAATTTGGGAATTTTTGAATGAGTATTGAATGATATCTATCTTTATCTTAAAGGAGTATATTATTTATTATTGTGTAATGTTTGAGTAATATAGTTTTTTCATTTTGTCATTTTCAGCTGATTAATTGAGGGTCTCTTCTTTCATTATTTTTATTCTTTATATTATAAATCTGCTTAGAATAATGAAGAGGGATGGTGCTTTTGTAACTGATGAAATGGTATGTAAGGAGTGTGGAAAGAACCCACTTCGAAAATCTCACAATATTAACAGTAATGATGAGGTGTAGTGAAGGTGTGGTTTTGATGCGTTGCAAAAGGAATAGGTTTTTGGGATGAGTTATAGTAAGGAGGAGGTAAGGGTAGAGGAGAAAGTTGAAAATGTAAATTCGCAGGTATAGATAAATACTAGTGAAATGATCAAGAGCGCGAAAGCGAGATGGTGATTGATTGGATTTGGAAAGTTGTGTAAATAAAGCGTTTATGGAGGTGTAGTTCCAAGGGATTGGAGGAGAGCGGTAAATAGTACCCTATATAGGGTAAGGGAGAAAACGGGAACTGTAGAAATTATAGGGAATAAGTTATATATGCTGGTATTTTGTCGAAAGAGTGCGTCGAGTGGAACTGAGGGACTGATTGGTGAAGAACAAGGCGTTTAGAGTGGTAGAGGGCATGTGTGGATCAAATCTTTACATTGAAAAACAAAATGATTGAGAAAATAGGGAGAAGAAGAATAATAATCTATATTTAGGTTTTATGGATTTACAACAGCGTATGATAGAGTTAATTAATAGGGAAGCTTTATGCAGGTATTACTGATATATGTTGTTGGTGGTAGGGTTCGAACCTGGAATCAAAAGTATGTATGACGATAGTGTAAGAATAAAGATAGTGAAGCGTGTCAATGGTGATTGGTTTAGGATTAATACCGGAGTGAGACAGGGTTTTTATGTCTCCTTGGTTATTTCAATTGTATATGGATGGGTTATGAAAGAATTCGAGGTGGATGGCAGGAAATGGTGTTAGAATGATGGAGACTGGAGATGAGTGGAGGGTCTATTATATATGCGGATTATTTGGTTCTGTGTGGCGAGTCTGAGCTAAGAGAGTTTGAGAGGATTCCTAGAGAAATTTGTCGAGGGTAGTAAAAGGAGGCGGTTTGAAAGTAAACGTAGATAAGATAAAGTTATGGTTGTGAGTGCGGAAGTCATCAGTGTGAAGTTATGTTAGATGGCTAGCAGCTGGGGAGCAAGGGTCTCTGAGTTTAAATATTTAAAGGTATGTGTTGGATGAGAAGGACGCGGATGCAGGATGTAGTATGAAAGTTGTGAATGGCAGGAAGTGCTGGTGCAATTAATTCGTTGGTGAATGTAAGAGACTAAGTTCTTGAGTGCGCTAGAGTCTTACATGGAGGGTATGTTGTTATAAACCGTGTTATTTGTATAGTAGTTGAGACTATGGTCTGGAATAAGAAGTATAGATCTAAAGTTCCAATGTGTCAGATGGACAATCTAGGGGCATGCTACGTGTGAGAAGAATTAAAAAATGAGGAATGAACGATTAGAGAGTTGTGTGGTGTGAGAAACGGCTAAATGAGAGAATAAATGAAAGTATGTTAGAGATGGCGTCATGGAAAGATGAATGATAGTCGGTTGGCTAAGCGGATATATAGTGGAGAGTGTGTTGGGAACCGACCGCTGGGAGACCGAGAGAAAGGGATTGAGTCGGTGAACGAATGTCTGAAGGAGAGAAATGTAGTTTGGCAGAGGCGAGAATAAAGGTGCATGATAGAGAGAATGGCGCGGGTTTTGTATGGGGGCATGGTTTTGTGGCCCACCTGGGCCAAGGAATGAACCCTTACACTGACGATTTACCATAGTGAGGGTCCGTCGCGGTCCCATGAAGCTCAGGGTGGATTTTCTGTCTGTGACGAGTTTCACTAATTAATGGTACAGAGGGGCGGTAAGGCTGGCTTTCTTTTCGAAGTCATATTCTCCTACTGCTTTCTTTTCCGATGCTTGTACGCTCCTTACTCCCAATCTTGGGAAAAAAAGGAAGATAAAGAAAGAATATTATAGCTAGTTAAAGAATCTTCTTGCAAATTGTTTTCATGTAAAAACATAAAAGCTATTAGCTAAACTTTATTAATATTTACTGGAAAATAGAAATGGAATATTTTTTGAATAAAACACAAACATAAAAAAAAGTTATTAATACTATATTTGCATTTATTATTCTCTAAGATACTATTTTTAATTTATTAAAATAAAATATACTTGGGCACAAAAAAATATGAAATTAAATGACAAGTATTGGTGTACAGGAATGCAATCTTGAGTTGCCTAGCAATACACAAATGTTCTATCTTATTACTGTGTATTATTATATTAATTAAAGTATCGGTATCGGTATCAGCACCTAAAAAAATAGAGTATCGGTATTGGCCTCTTTTCTAGTATCGGTACATTTCTAATAATAAATAATTTTATAACAAACAATATTTAAAATAAGTAAAAAAAAGAAAGAAATTGATAAAATACTACTAAAATAATAAAATAAATGTAATAATAAAATAAAAAATAAAATAAAAGTGAAAGAAAAACAATAACTGTGAAATACTATAGTTAACCATCGAATTAATTTTAAATTGAAAACTTCTAAAATAGCAATAACAAATAATAATAAGTATCTAATGTGAATATTTTTGGGTATTAAAATATATATATACTATATATATATATATATATATATATATATATATATATATAATATATATAATAATATATATATATATATATATATATATAATATATATATATATATAATATATATATATATATATATATATTATATATATATATAAATGAGATGGAGCAATATGTAACAGGGAAATGGCCCAGGCGCACAACAGGAGAATAATAATATTTTCTGTTTTCTTAATGTTCCTAACGAGCAAAAAAATAACACAAAGAATTTACATACATCTACATTTGAGCAAACTTTGACTTTGGATTTATCAGATTTAATGAATTCCAGGTGGCGATAGCTCTTCATCAAACCCAAATACAGCATTTGATTCTCTCATGTTTCTGACTTATTGATGCCTTTTGTCCAATTCTTCATTTTAATGATACCTGCTTAGAGCAAAAGTGCCTTCATTGTTGGGAAAGATCTGAAATAAATAAAAGATGTAAATCTAAAGGAATGTAATACAACCAAATATTAAGCCAAATTGTGCTAAAAATCCATGAGAAGAGGCAATCTCATTAGAAGATCAATCAACACTGCTCAAAAAAAAAAAAAAAAAAAAAAAAAAAATCCAATCAATAGGAAAGAGATTGAGATGCTTTTGGAGCATGAGTCTGGATTGGACTATACTTAAAAACAACCTTTCTAAAATTGAGAGATGAATACAAATGAAATATATGGATGATTATCAACAATTTTTTTAAAATTAAAAAAATACAGAATATCTCAGCAATATTTAAAACATTTAAATTAAAATGGATTTTAATAGTTTGATTAAAACCCAGTGTTTTAGAATCACGTGATGTCGATTGTTGAAAACTTGTTAGTTAAATGCAATTTTTTTTTTTGTTAACCATTCATCCAACAAGGAAACTTGCTTCGACTTGTTACAATTGTTTGTTATTTTATTATTATTATTATTATTATTATTATTATTATTATTATTATTATTATTATTATTATTATTATTATTTACCTTTTTTCCCCCCCAAGACTTGGGGTAAGATGTTGACATGCACCGGAAACAGAAAAGTAGTAGAAGAATATGACAAGTCGAAAGGAAAGCCCAGGCCTTACCAATCCCCTTTGATACCAATTAAGTGAGAAACCAGCCTCAGTTCAGAAAATCCACCCTTGCAGCTATCACGGACCGCGCGGATCCTCACAATGCATATCGTCAATTAAGCTTCACCCCCTGGCCTAGGTGGGCCACAACCATTACTCCCTCACAAAAACCTCGCCATTCACTCCTATTATGCACCTTTCTTCTCGCCTCTTATAAACTTCACATTTACTCACCCTCACAGACATTCCTCTACTGACTCAAATCCACTTTTTCTTGTGGTCTGTCCAGCCGGTCGTTTCCCAACACACACACCACATAACATCACACTCTAACAACGATTATCATTCATCCTTTCCACATGACCAAACCATCTTCAACATACTTTTCATTTATCTCTCCTTTACCCCTTTCCCACACCACACAACTCTCTCAATATGTTCATTCCTCATTTTATCAATTCTTCTCACACCCAAACACGCCCCTACGATATGTCCATCTGAATACTTTGAATTTTAGATCTATACCTTTTATTCCAACCATAGGCCCACTACATATTACATTTAACACAGGGTAAACAACAATACCCCTCATGCAAAGACCCTAGCGCATCAAGACTTAGTCCCCTTACATCCACCAATGATTTAATTCGGCTGCCACCACCTTTGTGCCATTACAACTTTCCTACTACACCTGCATCATCCGCTCCCTTTTCATCCAACTAAGCCTATTATTATTATCATTCACCTTCTTTCCCCAAGACTGGGGTAAGATGCGTGACATGCACTGGAAACAGAAGAATATGACGCAAGTCACAAAAGAAAGCCCACCCATACCGCCCCCTTTATACCATTAGGTGAGAACTCGTCGCAGTCAAGAAATCACCCTAAGCTTCATGAGACCGCACGGACCCTCACTTGGCATCTTGTCAATGTGGGGTTCATCCCTTGGCCCAAGTGAACCACAACCATACACTCACAAAACCCCGCCATTCACTTCCTATTATGCAACCTTTCCTCTCGCCTCAGCCAAACTCACATTTCTCTCCTCAAGGGCATTCCTTACTGACTCAATCCACTTTTTCTTCGGTCACCCAGCCAGTTGATTTCCAACACACTTCACCACTATACATGCCGCTTAGCCAACTGACTGTTCATCCATCCTTTCTACAAAGCCAAAACCATCTCGAAGTACTTTCATTTATTCTCTCATTAACACGTTCTTCAAACTACACAACTCTCTATTACATTCATTCCTCATTTTATCAAATTCTTCTCACACCTAACATGCCCCTAAGAATGTAAAACTGAACACATTGTACTTTTAGCATCTATAACCTCTATTTCCAGACCATATTTTCTCACTACTTATACATTAACACAGGGTAACAACAACCCTCATGTAAGACCCTAGCGCACTCAAAGACTTAGTCCCTTACATCCACCAAAGATTTAATTGCACCAGCCAACCTTCCTGCCATTCCAACAACTTTCCCTCCTACAGTTCTGCACAATCCATTCCCTTTTCATCCAACATATATTCTTAATATTTAAACTCTAACACTAGTTCCAGCTGCTCACCACCTAACAACTTCCACCGAGGACTGTCCTCACTCCACAACCATAACCTTACTCTGTATCTACATTAACTTTCAAACCCCTCCTTTTCCACAACCTGCCAAATCTCTCTACCAACTCTCAAACTCACTTCAGATTCACTGCCCAAAAAAAAAAAACCCAAATCATCGCATATAATGGTAGGGCACCCTCCACTCTCTTCCATTCTCCATCATTCTAACACCATCTCGTACAACCTCCACCTCTAATCTTTCATAACCACTCCATATACAAATTGAATAACCAAGAAGACAAAATCCCTGCCCACTCCATTTATTATATTAAACCAATCCCTCTTCACACCATTTATTCTTAACACACGCTTCACTATCGTCATACATGCTTTGATTCCATTCCAAAGCCCACCACAACACCAATATCACTAACATCCCTGCGCCATATAGCGATTCCCTATTAATACCTATCATACGCCTGTTGTAAAAGTCCATAAAACCTAAACACAATTTAGTCTTCTTCTCTCTCTCTCATCTGTTTCAATATAAAGATTTAATCCACACATCCTTTACCACTCCTAAAGTCTAAGCACACCTTGTTCTTCACCAATCAGTCCTTTAGTCACTCGACGCACTCTTTCAACCAAAATGCCAGCATATATCTTCTCTACAACACTCAATAAACTAATTCAACTAACTATAATTCCTACAGTTACCCTTATATTAAACACACATTGTTCTTCATCAATCAGTCCTTCAGTCACTCGACGCACTCTTTCGACCAATATGCCAGCATATATTTCCCTACACCACTCAATAAACTAATTCAACCATAATTCCTACAGCTACCCTTATCTCCCTTACCCTAGTTTACTAGTACGAGTTAAGCAATTGAAGGCTACATTTTTTGGATTAGAATCGATTGCCTTCTTCTAGATTGAATAATTTCGTTAATAATTAATATTTTTTAACGAAATTTGATGTAGAGGTACAACTTGGTGTACTCTACAAGAAAATATAATCCAAATTTGAATAAATTAACATTTAATAGTTTTTCTTGAATAACTCCAAGAATAAGAACTTAAAAGAAAAATCCTTTCGGTGGTATATTGGTAAGCACCATTTCCAGCTCTGGAGCCAGTACCAAATGGAAAGGATATTTATTAAGTGAATTATAAGGATTCAAATATTGTTATAATTTTCAATGCAAATATATATGCAACGAGTATAAAAGAGATTTTCTAAAATGTCAAGAATGACGTCATCACACACCTCCAAAACGGGAGTCGCTGATTGGTTGGTGCGGACGAGTGAATACAGTACCATAACATTTGCATTTAGATATGGTAATTAGAATTATATGTTGAATACTGTTACAAATACTTGATTTTACAGTAGTTAAACCTATTTTTATATACAATTTTGTCTTTTAATCTATTTACAAGCAATTTAAAAATGAAAATTGATGACCAATGCACTCACGATCTCCCTAAACACAACCACAGGTCAACCACTCGTGAATACAGTCATCTGTACCCATTAAGAAATACTGGTCACAAAGTGACAGATGGAGTAATTATGAAAATAAATTACGACATCAGTGTTGATTAATCACCCAATTCCGATGGACCGTTAACTCACTTTTAACACACACGCGCACACACAAACACAACCACACACACACTTTAGCTATACACATTAATTTGCTTTAGCTTTAAGCATTTGCTCTTCAGAGCTTTTTAATTATTTGATCAATCTTAAAATTGCAAATTGGATATTAATAAATTGATTCCATTTGTTTACAAAACCTCAAAAGTGTTTCAGATCAACAATAATAATAATAATAATAATAATAATAATAATAATAATAATAATAATAATAATAATAATAATAATAATAATAATAATAATAATAATAATAATAATATTTTCTGTTCTCTTAATGTTTCTAATGAGCAAAAAATAACAAAAGAATTAACATACATCTACATTTTGAGTCGACTTCGGATTATCAGATTTTATGAATTCCATGTTGGCGAGCTCTTCATCAAACCCAAATTCAGCATTTGATTCCCTCATTTCTGACTTTATTGATGCCTTTTGGTCTAATTCTTCATTTTTAATGTTATCTGGTAGAAAAGTTTGTTTCATTGTTGGGAAAGATCTGAAATTAAATAAAAAGATGCAAGTCTAAAGGGATGTAATACAACCAAATATCAAGCCAAATTGTGCTAAAGATCCAATAAAAGAGACAATCTCATTTGAAGATCAATCAACACTGAAAAAAAAAAAAAAAAAAAAACTTTCCAATCAATAGGAAAGAGATTGAGATGATTTTGGAGCATGAGTCAGGATTGGACTATACTTAAAAACAATCTTTTTATTGAGAGATGAAAACAAATGAAATATATGTATGATTATCACCAATTTTTTTAAAATTAAAAAATACAGAATATCTCAGCAATATTTAAAACATTTAAATTAAAATGAATTTTAATATTTTGATTAAAACATGAGGAAAATTTCTCCCCCCAAAAAAAGATTTGTCATATCAATGACCCAGAATCACAGGCATTTCATCAGAAAATAGTGAATTTTATTGCAATGAGTAACTAGCCACTCAACTTCATACAGTAAATTGAGATCAGCAGTATCGAGAAGTTATTTAAGGCCAAAGGTATCATTTACTACAGATATATGGACAGCTAAATATTTGAACATTTATTTCTTTTAACTGCTCACTGGCTTACCAGTGAGTTTGCAAAAATGGACTGTGAACTCCATTGCAATATATATATATATATATTATTATCCCTTATATTTGACTATTAAAATGTAAACTTTATTTTAAAAAAATACTGCAGTATAAATAGAATATAAACTTAAGAACAAGAAAATAGAGACAGTTAGAAGCCACATTGGGCCTACGAGACTGTCCCAGTCAAAGCTAATAGAACTAATCACCAAACATGCTTAATGAAAAATCAACAAGTAATAGGACAGTCACGAGTCTGTGTGCAAAGAAAAAGATTTGGGAGCACAAGCAGCCAATCAGTGGGCCAATCAACCCACGGATGCAAAGAACAAAAACCAATAGATTGCTAGGCTACAACAAATTCACAATTTGTCATTTACAAGAGGCAAGGAAGTTAATAAACTGCACAAAAGCTATGTTAGCAGTACTAGAGTATTGTGCACGAGCCCGGCCCTCCTAAGGAAAGACATTAGAATATTAGAAATAAAAAGACAGTAAGAAGACCACTATACCTATCGCAACTGTCCAGTCAAGCAAAATAGAAACCAACACCAACATTCCATCAAATCCACAAAGCAACCCTAGGCCTTGTCAATAACCTGTACATGTAGGCACAAAAGTCTAAAGCATGCTCATGCATATGAGCATGTGTATGAATGCTTACAGGCTACTATATTTGTTAAAAGCATGGGACTATGGGTTATGTAAAATAAATCCCAACAAATTTTTTCAAATTAGTAGATTAGTAATTCTGGTTCCGGACGGAACTGAAACCGGAAAAAAAAAAAAATCAAATTCCGGCCGGAATTCTGGCAGGACCAGAATTCTGGTACACCTCTAGTTTACATTCCCACCTACACTAAAAATATGCTCCCTCTCGACTGATAAATATTTGCTTGCAAGCACTGATAATAATGAAAACCTTGGCCCATTTTCATGCCACCACATGAAAGGAATCTCTTCTGTAGGCAGCATCTCCATGTTTTCGTAGAGCCTCATCTCATCTTTCACAGATTGCAAATTTGAATTTCTTTGCTTCTTGATGACTGTCTCTTCAGTTTTATCGAAGAGGTTCCTTGGTGTGATTCCTTTGAAGGTAAATGAGATGTCAATGCAATTTCAGGCATGAGCATATCAAAGTCTAACATATCCTAATCCTCTTCTTCTTCAGTAGGTTTATTTGCTGAAAAGCCACCATCATCACTATCAGTGCTGTTGCCAGGATGATAAGTCGGCTTCCACTTCTGCAAATCTTTTTTTTTGTCACTCGAGCAAGCTCCTCGGTTATGCTATTTAAATGCATTCTAGAAGTGGTCCACTGTGGGAGATGCCATTCTTGTGGGGTTTAAGCCTAGCTAAGAATCCTTATTTGAACCTTTATATAAATTGAAACGATTATTATGACATCTAAAAGTTTCTCATAATTCGTTTCACCCAAAAAGAAGGTATTGCCATATTTAACCAATACGATACCAGAAAAAATGGCTGAACTACCGATACTGATACTATCGGTACATCCCTACTTTAAAGTCCACGTCTGCACTCAACCTGAGAGATTTGGGTAGGCTGAGATTGGGTGGGTTTTCCATGTTTTAATTTCAGCCCCCTCCTTGAAAAGGGCTCAGACCGTGAGTGGTGGTTAACTTAAAATATATATAATATATTATATATATATATATATATATATATATATAATATATATATATATATATATAATATATATATATATATATATATAGATATATATATATATATATAATATAGTTATATATATAATAGAAATTATATAATATAATATATATATATATAATACGGTATATAGCTATATGCAAGTTTCATAAAGTACTTATTACTTGAACAAATTCAGAGTACGTGTACTTGAATAATTCTAGCTGGACCTATACTGTGTACTTGACCAAAATGTGCTTGAACCCAAGCCTCGAATAGTATATATAGGATGCCTTTAACCCGATACCAAGAAAAGAGCGCACGATACCGATACCGATACTCTATTTTTAGGTGCGAAACCGATACCGATACTTTAATTAATATAATAAATACACAGTAATAAGATTAGAACATTTGTGCACTGCTAGGCAACTCAAGATTGGATTCCCTGTACAAACAATACTTAGTCCATTTATATTTAATTTGGTTTGCGGCGAAGTTAATATTTTATAAATTTAAAATAGAAAACCTTTAAGGAATAATAATTGCAAATAAATATTGAATAACTTTTTATGTTTGTGTTTATTTTAAAAAATATTCATTTCCTCTGAAATCAGATCTAACAAAGTTTAGCTACTAGCTTTTATGTTTTAACATGATTTCAATTACAAGAAGATTCTTTAACTAGCACCAATAAAAAGAATAAAAGATAATGAAAGAAGCGACCTCAATTAATCAGCCGAAAAGTAAAATTAAAAAACCCTATTACTCAAACATACATAATAAAATACTCCTTTAGATAGATTATCATTCAATACTCAAATCAAAAATTCACAAATTGTGATGCAAAAACATTAAGATTTCGTTAGTATATATGTATTGAGACTGTTTTCCTTTTTGGGTGTTTACATTTCTTACCTACACTATAAATACGCTCTCTCTCGACTGCATGAAGAGGTGCTGATAATTAGTTGCCTGCAAGCACTGATAATAATGAAAACCGTGGCCCATTTTCATGTCACCATATGAAAGGATTTTCTTCTGTAGGCAGCATCTCATGTTTTTCTTAGAGCCTCATCTCCTCTTTCACAGACTGCAAATTTGAAATATCTTTGCTCCTTGAGACTGTCTCTTCAGTTTTTACGATGAGGTTTCCCTGTGTGATTCCTTGAAGGTGAATGAGATGTCAATGCAATTTCGGCCATGAACTTATCAAAGTCTAACATATAACCAAATCCTTCACTCAGTAGTTTATTTGCCTGAAAAAGCACCATCGTCAAGATCAGTGCTGTTGCCAGCGGTTGCTGATGCGGCTTTCACTTCTCTGTCTCTTTTTTTTTTCTTTTTGTCAACAGCAAGCTCCTCGGTTATGCTATTTTAATGCATCTAGAAGTGGTTCACCGTCGGATGTGCCATTCTTGTGGTTTCAGCTAGCTTAAGGAATTCCTTATTAGAACCTTTTATTTATTATTTTTTACAGTTGTCACCGCCGCTCACGGCAGAACCCTATTCAAGGAGTGGTGGTTGAACGCCTCAAAAATCCATCTAACGCAGATTACGCAGATGAGCAAGGACGCAGGCTTTAAAGTGAGGAAATTAAATTGAGTAGGAACACAGAAGATGGAAGAAAATTCGACAGAACAGAGGTGGCAGAAAGAAAGAAGCACCGCAGCGAACCAGTCTGGAGTTACTAACATCAACACCTAACATCAACACAAAACCTCATGTGCGACACAGCACCCTTTGCTACGATGCGTCGTAAAGGTGGTGCGTACGCGAGTGGATAGTTCCCTCGAACACTTTGCCTCTAAAGTACCTATAGAAAAGGGATAAAGCACCACATCGCGCCGCAAATATAAAAGCATCAAGTGGAACTAGAAATACAGGACAGATTTATAAAGTCTTGGCCTTTTGATCGATCCTATCCAAAACCGGATGAAACCAGAGCCCCCGCCCCCCACAGATATGAGAACAGTACTCCATACAAGGGCGCATGAGACCTTTGTATAGCTGGAGTAACTGAGAGAGGAAAAAAAGTCTCGCACTCTTAAACAGAACTCCCAGTTTCTTTGAGGCCGCCCTAGCAACCACTGGGATTTGCGGTTTTCAAAACATTTTTTTGTTTTATGTTTTAAGGCCAAGGATGTTGATATGTCAACAGATGAGACGAGAGAACCGTCAAAAGAGATAGAAAAAGTTAAGTGTCTTAGGAGAGGGAGATTGTAGAAGTTGGGTTTTTAAAGAATGAAATTCACAAGCTTTGAGACGACCCAACCTGAAATCCTATCCAGATCAGCGAGAATAGAATCGCGAAAGATTAAGACGAGAGGCAATTCTAGAGCAATAAGAGGGAGCAGAATTGATATGATTAAAGAATGAAGGGTCAAGTCATCGACATATGAGTTGATAGTAGAGTTAGATTGCAGGTGAGAAGATCATTGCATGAAAAGCAGGAATAAAGTAGGAGATAAAAACAGAACCCTGGCGAACACCACTATTGACAGAAAAGAAGAAGTCGCCCCCATCAACAAACAGCCAACATTGAGCGATTTGAAAGAAAGCTAGGACATAAGAGTAAGCAAAGAGAAGAAGGAAACCCAAAGGAGGGGAGCTTGGAGAGCAGTGACGCGTGCCATAACCGGTCAAATGCTTGGATATGTCAAGCGCCACCACATAAGTCTTCCCGTAGTTCCTGAAGGGCGGAAAACCCATAAATCTGTTAAAGATAGGAAACTATATCGTCAGTAGATCTCGAAGCACCGAAAGCCGTATTGGTAATCAGAAAGAAGGAAAGAAGATTTCAGATGGTCTAAAAAGGAGAGTTGAGAAGGGTTTCAAAGATCTAGAAAGAATACAAGTGAGAGCTATAGGGCATAGTTAGAAGGATCAGAGCAGCTGCTCATTTTTCGAATAGGTTTACATATGCGCGCTCCAACACTGAGGGAAAGTGCTCAGTATTGAGCATAGAGAATATAGTGAACGAGTGGGTGGGGTCAGCACGCAACACACTAAACTCAAAACTCGCCGAGAGGAATTGCCGATCCGGGCACCCGCCTTCCTAACGTTCATAGATTTCAGGAGCTCATGCACCCGATCAAATGAAATGCCCAGGTAAAGGCATAGACACCTGCAGAGGAGAAGGAGGAGGAAGAGGTAATACCAGAATCGTCCAGGGTTGAATTAGAGGGAAATAGGAGGGCCAAAGAGAATGATGGGCCCTTTTCAGTGGAGTATTAACAACAGAACCATCAGAGCGATAAAGAATTAGAAAGGCATGTTTTACAGAAGTTCGTTAGAGCGTTTTTGCAAGAAGGCTAGATAGATTGTCAGTAGCGAGAACCGAAGTGAGGTCAGGCGGCATTTTCGTTTAATGAAAGTGCCTTGCTCGTCGTAAGAGTATCCCCTGCAACATTTCTAGCTGCAAGAAATTGACAAGAGTGATAGGAGAACGAGAATTTTTCCACACCGATAAGCATTGTCTCTAGCAAGTGAATGGCCAGCGAACAAGCACGATCGAACCCATGATTGAGGAGAAAAAGATTTAGACCAAGAAGGAATGAACCTGCTCATCCATTAACAATTACAGTTCCCACTTTAGCGGCAGAATCTGAAGCGTCTTAAGAGTCAACATCAACTCAATTATAGTTAGCGTAGAAGCCAACGCAAGGCCCCCCAATCGGCCCGATCAACAGTGCCAGAAAAAAACGCATAGGCAGGAATGAGATGTTGGAGAGAAAGTGTTAAAAATTAAAGCACAAGATTGTCAGATTTACCGATAGGACGAAGGTGGTGTATTTAAAGAGAAGGACTAGTGGTAAAACAAAGGTCAAAGTGTGTTCAATGAATCGATTGGATGATCCGGAATTGTGTGTAGTTATTTAATCAGTTGCTCCAGAACGTTGAGAATTCTGAATGATTCGGCTTCCTCCCAACTAAATCAGTACGAGAGGAACGCAACAACAATTCAGTTCTGTGTACATTGAAATCCCCTAAATAGAGGACCTCAGGGTTTGGATGAGAAGGGATGAGAAGTTATAACAGTCTCGTGAGAATAGTAAGAGTAATCAAAAAAAGCATGAAAATCTTTTCTGCTTAGGCAGAACAAGTAGCAACATAAGAAATATAGTAGAGGAAGAAAAGATTTAAGCCACAGAACATCGAAGTTAGGAGATTCGAGATTTTCGAGACGTGCTTTTTAGGAATGTTTATATTTACATAGGCACATACTCCACCCTTCAAACGGAAATTATAAAATAAGTATAGTTAAATATTAAACGAGTTGAAGATGAATTCTTAAGCCAATCTGCGTCTCAGACGGAAGCATTAAAATTAGGTTAGAGTTTAGGAGTAGTATTCCAGGATGCACAGAGTAGAGTGCAAGCCATAAAACTGATGTTGCGCTTAAAGTCAAAAGAACCACACCACCCTTATGCAAATCTGCTATTCATACACGCACACGCCAATTGAAAAAATAAAAAAAAAACAGACAAAACAAAATAGACAAAAACCAAAGAAAATGAGGAAAATTATTTGTACGCTAAAAACCTAAATTTAAAACGATAAAAACGTCTAATTTACAGCAAATATCTAAAATATAATAATCCAGAAAGTTATAAACAACACTCACGCACTCACACACTCTCACGAAATTGTTACCGTTACAAAAAAAATAAAATAAAAAATACTATGATCAACTAAAAAAGTAGCATAAAATCTTTAATTATAATAATGGCGTCCAAATAGGTAATTTACAACGCTAAAGACCAAGTCAAGAAAGCTAAAAATCTAAGTAAAAAGGAAATCGAGGAAAAAAAAAACATAACTTGTGCGGACTAGGCTATCTATATCAACTAGATTTATATGATCTAAAAGTTTCTCATAGATTTTTCACCCAAAAGTAAGAAGTATCGGCTAAGTATACGGCCATTTTAACCGATACCGACACACTCAAAAAAATGGCCGATACTAACGATACTGATACTATCGGTACTTCGTACATCCCTGAATAATATATATAATTATATATATATATATATATATATATATATATAATATAATAATATATATATATATATATATATATTATATATATATATATATATATATATATAATATATATATATATATATATATTATATATAATATATATTATATAACAACTCCCAGGAAACTTTGTTGATAAGAGTAATTTTCTGAATCCAAATCTTCGTTTTAATTTCAATTTCAGTTTGATATCCATTTTATTTATTTTAATGGAAACAAATTTCTAACAGTTTAAAAAATAAAATATAAAGTAAAAAATATTCTAAAAAATTTGCATTAAAATCTAATTTTTACTCCTTAAGAAATAAACTAATGTGTTAAATATTTTCGTTTAAATCACCTGTGAACTGAGACAGACTGACAACTTTTGCAGCCAGATGGTTCATGAACCTACAAGACACGATGGCACTGTTAGACTTAATATTAAGTATTAACTAACAATGAAAGTATGGTGGATAGGCTAGAGTTGATGAGAATTTAGGAATTAGCGACCATAAAATATAATTACAATTAACATGAGTTTGAATCTAGGCCCAAATTGCAAGTTAATAAAAAAAAGATCTTAGATTTCTAAAATATTTTACAAAATTTTGAGACATGCTTAGTATAATGACTGGGATAAAGAGTTTGGAAACAAAAACAGTTTTATCATGCTGGAACATTTAGCAAATTCTGAGAATATTCAGTCAGTATGCTTTAATGAAAAACCCATTAGGATGGCGACGAGAAAATCCTGTTTGTGGAATAGAGAGATAAGGGAGAAAATCAGCGTAAGAGGGCAGATGTTTTAAAATTTTCAATAGTAATAGGAGGATGATTTAGCACAATTATAGGAAAATAGGGCAACATGAACTTAACCTGGTAATAAGAAGGCAAAGAGAGTGGCCAAAAAATTAATTGCAAGGAATAGTAATTGAGGACCTAAAAAGTTGTTTTAAGCTTATATAAATTTAAAACTCTAGAATACAACAATTGGTCCAATTAAAATTGATGAAAATTTACTAAATTCAGATAAGGAATGGTTAATATTTCAATGCTTATTTTGAGCAATGTTTACTGAGGAAAGAACGGATAGGTGGAGACAATAAAAGTTGGTTAGCATGTATTAAAACCCAGTTGTTAGAATTGAATTGAGATAAATAGTAAACTTCAATCTTTACTGGACCCAAACGTAAAGCTGTACATTGACCAAGATGGTGTATATGGTAGAATACTGAAGGAGGTAGTAGCAGTATTGCAAAGGCATCGTATTTGATTTTTAAGCGATCTATAACATTTGTTGAGGTATCAAAAGATTGAGAAACTGTGTACATTGTGCCTATTTATAAGAAAGGAGCAAGTTAACATTTTGCGAAATTATAGGGCCAGTTAGGCTTAACATCTCTTATCTGTAAAAGTTTTGGAAAAGTTACTAAAAGGTCATATAGAGAAATATTCAGAAGATAAGATATTGTATGACTCCCAGCATGGTTTTAGAAAAGGTAGCGTCATGTCAGACAAAGCCTTTAGAATTGACCAAGGAGCACCCAATTGATATTACCGTAATTATATGTTAGACTTCAGCAAAGCTTATGATCAAGCTGATTGAAGTTATTGAAATGGCCGATTAATAGGTGGATTGAGTACATGCCGTTGGATTAAAGAGTGTTGTGGAATAAGAAAACTTGTAAAACCAAAGTGGCAATAAGTCATCATGGGAAATAATGAAGAGTAGTGTCCCACAGGGTTCAGTGCCTGGGGGCTGGGGCTACTATTGTTCCTCATATATATAGCTATATAAATGATTTAGACCAGGGACTTAAATGTAAGGTTTCTAAGTTTGCAGATAATACCAGTGGCTAACCTCAGTAAGGAATAGTGAGCGCATGACAAAGATTCAAAATGATCTCATAAACTTCTCTTGGTGGCAGATAAGTGCAAATTGAATTTTAATAGTAAAAAGTGTAAGTTCTTCACCTAGGTTACTTCAAAATAAATGTATTTAAACTACGATATGAATGAGTGATTGCTAGGAGTTGTGGACCAAGATAAAATAATTTAGGTGTAATTATAAGCAGTAGGCTAATTTGAAAATGTAGGTAATCAGTGTTTGGAAGCAAGGAATAAAGCTAATAAGATGCTAGGTATAATATATTGCAATGTTATTTATAGGAGCAAGGGTGTTATAAGTAAACTGTATAATAGCAGCTATGTATTGAACCGAATATTTAGAGTTATTTTTGAGCTCCTTATTTAAGGAAAGACATAGATATGCTAGAGTGCAACATAGAGCAACAAGATGATTTCTGGGTTTGAGGGTAAGAGCTATGAGGAGAGACCAGGGTACACAGAAAGAAAATTAAGAAGGCATGCCATCTTGATATAAGGAAGCATGGTAATAGTAGTGCAGAGGGGTGTCACCCCTGATTTTTATAAAAATCACAGGATATACTCTAAAAAAATAATTTAGAATAATAAAAACAAAAATCAGCGCTCTCTTTAAAAAAAAAAAATTACAGCCTCTCAAGTTGTTAAAACTCCCAAAGACTTTTCATTTTTTATCCATAAAGGTTAGGTCTCATTTCAGGCCCTCTAATTCAGGTTATGATATGTCTTGTTAGGTATACACAGAGAAAATCTATGTATATTTAACAAATCTTATCATAACCTGAACTAGGATGGCCCTAAAATGAGCATGAGGCCCACTAATTTTTTTTTATAAGAAAATCTATAGCGAAAATTTAAACTTTGAGGGGCTGTAACATTTTTTGATAAAGACTTTTATCATTTTAATTTTTTTTAAGCTTCATTATTATTTTTTTAGAGCATATCCTATAATTTTAAATTTTTTTTTCTTTTATATATAAGAAAATCCTATGGGATTTTTAACACCTTTGAAAGGCTATAACTTTTTTCTGGTAATAGTAGTGCATAGAGGCTTCACCGCCAATTTTTATAAAATTCATAGGATATACGGTATTTATATATATATAATATAATTATATTATATATATAATATATATATATATATATATTATATATATATATATATATAATATATATATATATATAAATTATATACTCGAAAAATAATAATGAATTAAAAAAATCAAATGTGGCAGTCTCTTAGGAAAAAAAGTTATAGACTTTCAAAGTTGTTAAAACTCCCATATGATTTTCTTATATATATATATATATATATATATATATATACTATATATATATAATATAATATATATATATATAATATATATATATAATATTTAATATATATATAATAGTATATAATAAAAACAAAATAAAAAATCACAGGATATATAGTATATATATACTCTAAAAAAATAATAAAGCATATAAAAAACAAAAATTATTTAAGTTTTTAGGAAAAAAGTTACAGCCTCTCAAAGTTAAAAATTTCCTAAAGGCTTTCTTATAAAAAGAATTAGTGCCTCATGCTCGTTTTAGGGCCATCCTAGTTCAGGTTATAATAAAATTTAAGTATAGCTACATAAATTTTCTGTGTATACCTAACAAAACCTCTAACCTGAACCAGAGGGCCTGAAATGAGGCCTAACCTGAATGGATCAAAAATGAAAAGTCTATGAAAGTTTTAACAACTTTGAGAGGCTATAACTTTTTTTCATTACTATTTTTTTTAGAGCATATCCTGTGATTTTTATAAAAATTGGGGGTGAAGCCCCTCTATGCAACTATTACCTTTTTTTCCTAAAGAGAGCGCCAATTTTCATTTTCATTATTATTTTTTTAGTATATCCTGTGATTTTATAAATCGAAAGCATTCATTCAGTAAAAGGATTGTTAATATTTGGAATGGTTTGCCACAGGAGGTTGTTGAGTGTGACTCGATTACAAAGTTTAAGAAAGGATTGGATAGGTATATGGATGGTTTGGGTATCATATAGTATATTTTAAAGAGGTCAAATTGGCAGATTTTTAGTTGCAGTGGTTGTTGGGGTTAAGCTGCATGTATGACCATAACTAAGTTATTAAGGTATGTGGATGGTTTGGGTATCATATAGTATATTTCCACTAAGCCAAATTGGTGGGTTTTTAGTTACAGTAGTTTGACAAGTCCTGGGGTGCTTTGTGGGTGTGTATGAGCAGATTTGGTTAGTGGGTTGACTGTTACAGTTTCGGTAAGCCCATGTGGTTTCTTACTGTCTCTATATTTTTAATATTCTAAGTCTAAGACTTCTTATTCCTACTCTATTGAAATTACAAAAGACAAAACTGTAAAAGTTTTGCTGAGGTGAATAAACGGTCATAGTTTTGCTGAGGTGAAAAAACTTTACGTAACTATTGCGTTAAAACTATAAACTTATAATTTACAAAAATGGTATCAAAAAATTCTTTGAAGTTTTTTTTACCGATTAGCGTATAATTTAAATTTATATTTTCAATAAAAATATGAAACAAAACGCTAGGAAAAACGTTAACTTCTCGGCTTTTTTTACCTTCGTGTAGGGATGTGAATGACGTAGGGATGGCCAAAAAATATCGATATATTGATATTGATATTTTTGGCTCGATATATATCGATATTTTTGGGCAATATATCGATATTTTTTCTTAATATCGAAAGCCGATATTCTTTTCAAAAAAATTTTTTAAAGCGAAAAAAAAAATATCCCCCTCTCCCGACACCCTGAAGTGAAACTCTCTCTTTCTCCCCCATATTTCGTTCTTCGTTCCTCCCCCGATGTCATGTATAAAATAAACCGAAAAATTAGAGTTTTAGCAAAATTAGATTTTTCGTAGTACATGGCTACATGCGCACATGGCACATGCCACATAATCAAATAATCATTTTGAGTATTCACTAATCACTATTCAGTTATTCAATGATCAGTAGATATAGGTGTCGTATGTGCTAACTGCTAAGTATTGTGCTTTCTTCAAGTTTCTTAGTTTCAAAAAAATTTCAAAGATCTTTTTAGGGACAAGTTTAAATATATAACGATTAGAGAATTAAATAAAACTAAATTAAACATGTCATCAAAAAGTAGAGTCTGGGATTATTTAAAAAAATATATCTAATACCGAGGCAATATGTATATAATGACTAAAAAAATTAATATTTAAATAAATCAATTGTGTATCAATATGAGCCTTACCTGAATTTGTTGTTTTCAAAGAATTTATGCTCTTTGATACGGTAGCATTTCGCCCGTCATTTGTATCAGTGATGGCTGATGTATTTGACAACCTCCTGATTGCACTTCGAGCCGTTTTGTCTTATTCGTATGATCATTACACCGATCCCTGGTTACATCCACCCCCAGGTATGCACAAAGATGTGGTGTCACTGTCTAAGTCTGACCACCCTTCCCTCCTCAATGCCGTCTTTTCCTCCCACTCAATAACTCTCTTTACTGATGGCTCCAAGACTAGCGATGGTGTGGGAGCATCACCAGTATTTCCTGACCGCTCTCTGTTCCATACTCTGCCTTCTTGCTCCTCTATCTTTACGGCAGAGCTGGTGGCACTGCTTTTTGCAATTTCTAGGGTTCTCATTCTTAACGGAGCAGACCAGGTCACCATCTTTCCGACTCTCAGAGCGCTCTTCTCGCAATTCAACAACGGTTCCCTAGGAGTCCTTTGGTTTCAATCATACAACGTTTCTTGTGCAGACTCCATGGCCGTCGGAAAGTTTTGCAGTTCTGTTTGGGTTCCCTCTCAAGTGGGGGTTGAGGGTAATGAGCGCGCTGATGGGGCAGCAGTTCAGGCCGCGGCCCCCCGTAAATCCTGCAACGCGTACTTCCCTCGAGAACTCTGATAAAACGTCATCCCGCAGCCGACCACTAAGCCCACATCAAGAGTGGTTTCAGATCCTGATGGCAAGCCTGTTAGAATGAGGATCTGCGACACCGCTAGGTGAAGCCCCTTGTGAATAGTTGGCCTCTTGCGATTCGCCTGTGCCGACAACGGGAGGGAACACACACGATTCAGAATCGGCCACACTTATTTAACACATGGGTACCCTCATGTCGAAAGACCCACCCTCCTCTTGTCCGTTTTGCCGGGTCCACCATCTCCTGATTGACTCTCCCGCTTTGGCATCACCACGTCGTAGGTACTTTCCTGCTATAGCCTCCATTTCCTGTAGTAAGTGACTTTCCTCCACTCTTGCTGAATCCACCTTCTTTCGTTCAGCCGTGTTTTTGCGTTCTTACGAGAACTAAATTTACTTCATCAGTTGTAATTAGTTTCCACTGAAGCTAAATTTCGTTATGTCTAAGTTCAGGCCCTAGTGTTAATTTCACTAGTATAGCCGCTTCACAGTGAGCAGTGGCTGCCCCTGTAAAGAACCCCCTCCCCCACAAAAAAAAACATTCAATTATTAAATAGGAAAATATTTTAAAATATTTGAAAAGTTTGAAACCGTGTCTGCGCAAACCCACTAACAAGTTTAAATTAAATTTCGTCCATGTCTTCCAATCAACGAGTAAAACAGGAAAATTTTGTTAAAATCATTATAGTATTTTTTTTTTTTAATTTGATAAATCAAGAAAAAGCAAATTTTTGATCGAAAAAAAGTATTATTAGTTGAAAACGTCTTCAAACAATGCCCGTCTCTCAATACTCATTTAGTTTGATCAAACAATAACAGCAATATAATGTTTGGGAATATTATTGCTCAAGTTCGGGAAAAAAAATCTAAAACCGAGAATTTGTTTCGCTTACAAGCAAGAAGTTCTTTTAACAACACTTTCGTTTATCTTTAGTAATTAACAAGTAAACGAGGTAACGATGATGCTAAACAATGTTTGTGAAAATATGGGATTAAATTAAAATTCAACTGAGTCAGCATTATCTTCATTCATGTATTTATACTTTATAAATTTTAACTTAATTTAAATTTAAATTTTATTTATTTTGGTGGAGTAAATTTGATTAAATTTTAATACTAAATGTTATGATTTAAAAAATAATACTTAATCGAACTTAAAAAAAAAGTTTGTTTACAAATTATATTTCACGTGACGTCACGATTCTCAAAAAATCCAAAAAATTAAAAATTGATTATTTTCTCAAAAAATCCAAAAAATCCCCAACCCTGCTCAGAACATTTAAATAATATTTTTTTTTAATTTCTCTCCTCGAAGGGAGGTATTTATCTCTCATCCGGGTCCAAATCTCAGACCTAAGGATGAGGGATTTTCTGTTTACCCCAGCACCACTGAACATGGGGAAGTGCGCAGAATGGCACCCCGTATCTTCCGTGCAGTCTACATGGATTCCCTATAAGGAAGGGACAACTCGCCATCCACGCACGCGTCACCCGAATTCTCATTCCGTTCGTCAATACCCGGTCACCCCGAGCTGTTCAGATTCCACGCCCGAGACACCGACCAGTCGGAACTGTTTCCGCTTTAAACCAGCCTAACAGCGTAAGCGAATCAGTTTGGTGTGAGATCGACTTTCTTGCTCGGGGACTATACCACTGAAGACGGAAGAGAAGGATTTCGGGAAGAAGCAGATGCGCGGAAGAGGAACATCCGAAAACCTAGGGAAGTATTTTGATGTTTAAGCATGTGTGTTTTTAAGTTTCCTTTCTGATTAAACTCATATCCGCACTCAGAACATTTATATAATTTTTTTTTTTAATTTCTCTCCTCGAATGGAGGTATTTATCCCTCATCTGGGTCTAAACCTCCGACCTAAGGATGAGGGATTTTCTGTTTACTCCTAGCACCCCTGAACCTGGGCCCGAAATGCGTAGTATGGCATCCTATATTTTTAAGTGTTGTTTGTGATTACACTCATAGCCACACTCAGAACATTTAAATAATTTGATATATTTTTTTAATTCACCTTTCTTAAGGGTTACCACTCCATGCGCAGGCCCGAACCTCGGGCCTAAGCGCATATGGTTGTCCCGGCAGGTTCTTTAACATCCAAGAACCATTCTCAATATTCTGGTGCTCTGTCTGATTATAATGGAGCTCATTTCCAGCGTAGTTACTTCCACCGGTAGTCTTTCAATGTATTGTTTTAACAAAGGAATAACCTCTGCTCTGTCTATGTTATTCCACATTCCTTGTAATGAATATTTCAGTCTTTGGTATTTAATTTCCTTTTCCCTTTCATATGCTGATACTCTGCCATCCCATGGTATCCCTTTCTCCATAATATATGCCTTTCTTTCTCTTTTATCTTTTACTACAATATCCGATCTGTTATGCGCTTTAGGTACATCTTTGGGGATGCTATAGTTATATAGTATTAGCGCGTGGTTATTTTCTTCTATTGTGTTCCCAATATTTGGATGCTTCTATTGTTATTTTGTATTTTTCACAAATTCTAAAATGGATTAGTTTGCATATTGTATTTTGTCTTTCGGTGTATTGCTGGCGATGGAGAAGTGTTTCACAGCTTGACAGTATGTGGCTAACTGTTTCCGGATATTCTTTACACATTCGACATTTGTTTGATATATTTTCTTTCTCTATCTCTCTCTTGAACCAATTGGTTCGTAATGCTAAGTCCTGTGCCCCTACAATTGTTCTCTCATCTTCTTTTCTTAGATTACCCCTGCATACTGCTTCTATCGATTTTTCTTTATCTAAATACACCTGTTCTATAATTATTTTGTATTCCTTTGCAAATGCATGTTCCTTCCAATTATTTTCATATTTTTTTTCTTCTTGCTTTTCTGTGCTCATTTCTTAGGTATTTCATCTTTTCCTTCTTTGTCATTCTTTCTGTAGTTGGGTCATCATTAAAAATATCATACTTTCGTAGGTAATCTCTTTTTTTTTCTTTTTTTTTTGCTATTAAAGATGTTCTCATCGCTTTCCCTGTTTCGTGCTCCTTCACCCATCTGATGAATTTACTGTCACTTTCTTCCATATAGGTTGTTAATCAGATCACTTCCTCTCTATATACTGCATCTACTTCCTGAAGTCCCATTCCGCCTTGATCCCTGGGGACATACATTCTTGCCAGGCATTGCTTCTTATATATCAATTTATGGGCGTGGAGCATTTTTCTCTTTTTAATATCTAATTTATTTAAATCTTCTTGGGACCAATCAATTATTCCGAATC
>JABUQX010106971.1:15000-32409 GCA_015478945.1 Trachelipus rathkii | reverse complement strand
ATTATATATATATATATATATATACCTATCGATATAATATATATTATATATAAATATATATATATTATAAATATATATATTTATATAATATAACATACTACCTTATATATATATTAGTGACTATACCCTACCTATATGGCTTGCATCTTGTGCTTCTTCCTGGGAGGTTTCACACCGGCATATCCGAACCGCCGAGGCCCTCTTCTAAGGAGTGGTCACCACATGTCATTTATACTTACTTAGCCGCATATTGTATATCGCACAGGCGTCGTGCGCAATACGATGTATATGCCATCATGCGTCTGTCGTATCTTCGACAAACAGTGTATATGCATTCATGCGGTCATGCCCGCATAACAACATCTTCTATCTTCTGAAGCGAATCATCCCACCCACAAGAATGAACAAAGGAATTGCGGGAATTTAAAAAAGTGACCTATAACAGTCACTAACCGAACTGGAACTCGACCACCACTCTGGCAAATGTATTGAACTTAACAGATTGGGCTCGTCTGAATGCCCATTATGAAATAATATAGTTGTTATTATTGTAAGTCCCGCTTTTTCCAGAGAGATCCAGCTATTTTTCCTTTTCAAATAATTATAATAGTGAGAGAATATATATAATATACTATATATATATATATATATATATATATATATATATATATATATATATATATATATATAATATATGTATTATAAGTATATATATATATATATACTATAGCTAACTACCTATATAGGTTATAATATATATATATCATATATATATATATATATATATATATATATATTAATCCATAACAAGTACTATAAATACCATATATATAGAGATATATATATATTACTATATATATATTATCATATATGATATTTATATATATATATCTAATATATAGATATATATATATATCAATACTATATATATATATATATATATATATATATATATTATATATATATTATATAATATACTATATTATATATATGTATAATATATGGTATAAATATATATATATATATATATATATATATATATATACTTAAGTATATAGTATAGATTTATATAGTAACTTTATATAATATATAATACATACAACGAGAGAGAGAGAGAGAGAGAGAAGAGAGAGAGAGACAGAGAGAGAGAGAGAGTAAATCGCATATCATCCAACACACAATACATTTAAAACACATACACACTCACACACACACACAGACACACACAACACACACACCACACACAACACACACACACACACCTTTTACTTAAAATAAAAAGAGCCTGGATGAAGATCGGTATCCAGAGGAGCGTTCGGGACGAAGCCCTATAAACGACTCATTCACAATTGATGAATTGAGTACTGAGGTCGTGCAATTACACTCCAAAACCAGAAAAAGCTGAACAATAACATTAAAATTAGAAATCCATTTAGGAAGTTATAACAATAAAAAAAAAATAATGAAAGAATTAAGAAACAAACATAGAAATAATAAAACAAGTTAAACAAGAAAAAGAAGGAGGAAGGAAGAAGGAGAAAGGAGGAAGACTTGTATTATAGCAATTGAGTGATTGCAGTAATACTTTTTGTTTATAAACATTTTTGGTTTTACTAAAATTTTAGGAAATTTTATTAAAAAGGTCGTAGCAGACGAGTGATTGTATGTAGCGGCACATTGCACAGGTGTGGATACTGTGAGGCATTGAGTTAGAAAACATACACTTAGCACGATTATATATATTTTCAGTGATGTAGAGCACAAATAACATAGTTTCAATACTCTTAAAGGAGTCTAAGAACACATATGAGATATGGTTGAACCCTAAATCGTGATTTGGTCTTTAAAAGGAAATTTTAAAAACCTAAAAGTTATTAATTACATGGACTTATGCTCTAACAGCAGCTTTATATTACACAAATATATGAAACTTGGCACAGAGAATTTAAACGACATTCTCTTAATCATACACAAAGGCAACAAATGTAGCACAACAAAGGTATTTACGTTTAAACGTTGCACAACTAATGTACTCGAGTTAAATCATGTACTCGATTTGTTTATTGTGTACACAGTCTAACTTATTTTAACATATAAACATTTTATTTTACTACAATTGTACGAAATTTTATTAAAACATATACTTTACAGACCTGAAAGCAGTAAAACAGTAAATCAACTAGAGGCTGTTACTAGCAACAAAGGATTAGTAGGCTTTTTTTGTTAGACTGCCGTGTTACGGCTTTCTGTTAACTACGTATGTTGACTGCTTACTGCTTTAACTCATTGGGCGTGCGTGCGTGGTGAGAGCTACATATATTTATTAACGTATTACATACCTTAAAGCCAGTAAATCAGTAAATCAATACATGTTGCCTAGCAACAAAGGATTAGTAGGCTGTAATGTTAGCTGCTTTACTGTTTTTAAGCTGTTATTTTACTGCCTTACTGCTTTAACTCATTTGTTTTACTGCTTTAACTCATATATTTATTAACATTACATACCTTAAAGCAGTAAATCAGTAAATCAATAACGTTGTTGCCTAGCAACAAAGGGATTAGTAGGCTTTTGTTTTACTGCCCTTTTACTGCTTTAAACTCGTAGTTTTTACTGCTTTACTGCCTTTAACTCATTTGTTTTACTGCCTTAACTATATATTTGATTAACGTATTACATACCTTAAAGCCCAGTAAATCAGAAATCAATAACGTTGTTGCCTAGCAACAAAAGCGGATTAGTAGAGCTTTTGTTTTACTGCCGTTTACAGCTTTAACTCGTATGTTTTTACTAGCTTTACTGCTTTAACTCATTGTTTTACTGCTTTAATAACTCATATATTTTTAAACATTACATACCTTAAAGCACTAAATCAGTAAATCATTCAATAACGTTGTGCCTGAGCAACAAAGGCATTAGTATGGTTTTTGTTTTACTGCTTTACTGCTTTAACTCTATATGCTTTACTGCTTTACTGTTTTAACTCATATGCTTTACTGCTTTAACTCATTATTTATTAACATTATGTTTTCTTTTATTTTGTTTTTAATACTTTTTATTCTATTTCTTATTATTCTTCTTATTATTTTTTGTATTGATTTTCATTATTATTATTTTTATTTATAATAATTTATTATTTTTATTATTATTTTATTTATTATTATTTTTATATATTACTTAGTGTTATTTACTTCATTGTCTCATTGGTTATATTATTTAACACACCACACCACACACACCACACACACACACACACACACCACACACACACACACACACACACACCCCCCTGTTTAAACATTATCAAATAACGTCATATTTTGATATGTAATAAGTATAATTTATTAAAACATTTATGTTTTAATTAAACACGCTTGAACAAAGAATTCATTATTAACTGTTAATACTTTGTTATAAAATTTTATATTCTTTCAAGAATAAAATAATTCTGCCTGGTTTTTGGAACCTCCGCAAAGAAAATGTACTTTACGTACCTTAAAGCAAAAATCAGTAAATCAGTGAAGCAAGCCACTCACCCCACCCCTCTACACCAAGCCATGCCACGTTTTGTTCTATTGAGCTTACTGCTTTACATCATCTTAGCCATGTAATTAAAGTATAAAAATAACAAAATAAGTTCTTTCTCTGCCTAACATAACATGTATTTTTTAAAATCATTCTAGTTTTATTTAAAAATAACAATTATCACTTACTTTATATTATTCGCTCAATGTTAACTAAAAATATTTCAAAGTTTTTAAATAATTCGCATTGGTTCTTTATTATTTTATTATTCATCTCTCTCTGGACAATCCAACACGAGAAAAACACAACAACCCGCCACTCCTTACAGATACCCGAAACTGACCTCTCTTCTCTGTAAAATGTGTTGAAATAACTACTTAGGCCTAATTTTTAGAATAAGCCTTTTGGACCCCGCGCGGCGTATTTATGCTGATACCCAGGTCAAAATATATTTCAAACTGACCTTTTCTGTAAAATGTGTGGTGAAAAAACTACGTTAGGCCTAAATATAGGATAAGCCTTTGTATCCCGGCCTGATTTAAGCCTAATACCAGGTCAAAAAAGTAATTCCAGTATAGACAAGAATTGAGAATCAATTTTATTATTTTTATAAATATATTATCAACTTGAAACATGCTGGATCGCGAAATCCTTAAGCAGGTAAGAAGGAAATGGTTTCCTTTCTTGTGAGTGGACGGCGTAATCCTTATTTCTATATGACCTCGTATGTGATAGGTCCGGGAATTATTTTATCGCTTTTTGCCTTTAGGTATGCTAAAAACATGTTTTTTCATATCCTGAGCCCTTCCTCTGATTGGATGAAAATTAACTTTGTTCTTTAAACTTACATTTGAGCAGGTGTGTTTTAGACCCAAACTCATTTTAAAATTATAGTCGTTTTAGTTGTTAAGCCCGGTGCACAATTCTCTGATTTGATTAAAAGTGTTTATTTGTTACTAAGTGTATATCATATTTATAATAAATACTTACATTGAGAAGTAATTATTAATTTCACTAGATAGATAATAATTAATTCACTAGATTATATATTAATCACGTTTAAGTATAATTGAATGAGGAATATAAATGTACGTGTTTAATTAAAACATAAATGTTTTAATAATTAATTATGTTTTGAATAAAACAAAGGAACTTATTTGATATGTTTAAACAGGGCGATGTGGTGTGTGTGTGTGTGGTGTGTGTGTGTGTGTGTGTGTGTGGTGTCGTGGCCTACCACATTCGTGTGTGTGTGTGTGTGTGTGTGTGGGTGTGCTTGGTGTGTGTGTGTTAAATAATAAATAACAATAGACCTTGAAGGTAAATAACACTAAGTTATAACCAAAAAAATAATAATAAATTAAAAAATAATAATAAAAAATAATAAAATAATAAAAATAATAAAAATAATAATAATAAAAATAATAATAAAATAATAACAATAATAATAAAAATTGATGACAAGAGATTCAATGAAATTAAAAGAAACATTAATTTTTGAAGATAGAAGAATTAAAGCAGTAAAGCGCATATGAGTTAAACAGCCTAAAGCAGTAAAAGCATATGAGTTAAAGCAGCAAAAGTAGAGCAGTAAAACAAAAGTCTACTAATCCCTTTGTGTACGGCAACACGTCTATTGAAGTATGAATTAGAGCTCGACAGGTCGGAATGATTATTTTAACTGATATAATTCCGTTTAAAGCAGTTAAAACAAATGAGTTAAAAGCAGTAAAGCAGTAAAAACATACGAGTTAAAGCCGAGTAAAGCAGTAAAACAAAAGCCTAACTAATCCCTTTGTTGTATAGGCAACACGTTATTGATTACTGATTTACTTGCCTTAAGGTATGTAATGTTAATAAATATATGAGTTAAAGCCAGTAAAACAAATGAGTTAAAGCCGTAAAGCCAGTAAAACATACGAGTTTAAAGCAGTAAAGAGTAAAACAAAAAGCCTACTAATCCCTATGTTGCCTAAGCAACAACGTTATTGATTTACTGATTTTTACTGCTTTAAGTATGCTAAATGTTAATAAATATGATGAGTTAAAGCAGTAAAACAAATGAGTAAAGCAGTAAAGCCAGTAAAACATTACAGTTAAAGCCAGTAAAGCGAGATAAAACACAAAGCCTACTAATCCTTTAGTTGCTAGGTAACAATCTCTATTGATTTTACTGCTTTTAAGGTTGTAAAGTATATGTTTTTTAATAAAATTTCGCTACAATTGTAGTAAAATAAAAATGTTTGTATATGTTTAAAATAAGTTAGACTGCTGTTACACAATAAAACAACAATCGAGCTACATGCATTTAACTCCAGCTACATTAAGTTGTGCAAGCGTTTAAACGTAATACCTCTTGTGTGCTACATTGTTGCCTTTGTGTATGATTAGGAGAGTGTCGTTTAAATTCTCTGTGCAATTCATATATTTGTGTAATATAAAGCTACTGTTAGAGCATAAGTCCATGTAATTAATAATTAGCTTTTTAAAATTTCCTTTAAAGACCCAAATCGACGTATTTAGGGTTCAACCAGATCTCATAGTTTCTTAGACTCCGTTTCAAGAGTATTGAACTAATGTTTATTTGTGCTCTACATCACTGAAAAGTATATATAATTCCTTCATGCTAAGTGTATCGTTTTCTAACTCAAATGCTCCTCACAGTATCCACCTACCTGTGCAATGCTGCCGCTACATTACAATCACTCGTCTGCCCTACGACTTTTTAATAAAATTTCCTATAAATTTTTAGTAAAACCGAAAAATGTTTTTTATAAACAAACCAATGTATTACTGCCAATCACTCAATTCGCTTATAATACAATCTTCCTCCTTTCTCCTTCTTGCACGTTCCTTCCCTTCCTCATCTTTTTCTTCCTTTCCTTCTTTTCTTATTTAATTGTTGTTCTTATATTCTTCATTATTTTTTCTAGAGTTTATAACTTCCTAAATGGATTTCTAATTAATGTTATTGTTCACCGTTTCCTGGTTTTGGAGTGTAATTGCACGACCTCAGTACTCAATTCATCAATTGTGAATGAGTCGTTTATAGGGCTTCGTCCGAACCTCCTTCTGGATACCGATCCTTCATCCCAGGAACTCATTTTATTTTAAGTAAAGACGTGTGTGTGCTGAAGTGTGTCGTGTGTGTCTGTGTGTGAGATGTGAGTGATGTATTTGATTTATGTATATGTGTGGATGGATGTGATAGCGATTTTACTCTCTCTCTACTCTTCTCCTCTCTCTTTCTCTCTCTTCTCTCTCTCTCTCTCATGGCATCTCTCTCTCTTCTCGTGAAAGATAATACTATTAATATATATCTCATCATATATATTTTATCATTATATTATATATATATATACTATACTATATATAAATAATTAAATAAGTAAATTAATAACTATATATAAATATAATAATATGAATATATATCAATATATTATAATATATATTATATATTATATATATATATATATATAATAAATTGCAAACTTGAATAAAATTTCCAGCATTTAAAAATTTGGGAAAGTAATGGAAATAGCTGATTCAAATTTTACGCTACTGCAAAAAATATGTGATTTATATATAAATAACAATTGAGCTTAACAATAATGCATTCAGACGCAGCCCAATCTTGTTAAGTTCAATACATTTGCCAGAGTGGTTACGCGCGTTCGAGTTCAGTCGGTGTAGGTGACTGTATAGGTCACTTTTTTAATATCACCATTCCTTTGATTCATGCTTGCGTGGTGGGAATGATTCGCCTAGAAGATAGAAGATTTATGCGCTAAACGCATGAGTGCAATATACATGTTATGCCGCAAAACGCGCATGATGCAATATACATGTTATGGCGCAAAGCGCCTGTGCATATTACAATGCTAAGTAGTTAAATTCACATGTGGGAGCCATCTCCTATAAAGAGGCCAGGGGTTCGGTGATACCTGCTGAAACCTCCCAGAAGAGCCAACTATATATAAAATATATATATATATATTATAATATATATAAATATATATATACTATGAGAAATTATAATTATAATTAGATATATATATATATCATATATATATATATATATATATATATATATACTAATACAAGAATAATAACTATATATATATATTAGATATATAATAATTTAACACTAAAAACGAATTCAAATTCAACCCGCATATATATTAACCTATACCTATATACCCGTATACGTTATTATATATATATATTATATATACGTATATAAATATATATAATATAATATATATATTATATAATATATTATATTTATATACTATTATATATATACTATATATATATATATATATAGTATATAAATATATATATAATATAGCTATATAAAATACAATTATATATAATTATATATATATATATATATATTATATATATATCTATATATATATATATTATATATTATATACTATATATATATATATATATAGTTAATATATAATATAATATATATATCTATATATACTATATATATATTTATACTATATATAATATATAAGATATATATATATATATAGTATATATATATAATATTCATTATTATACTATATATATATATTATATAATATATATATCATATATAGATATACTATATATATAATATATACTAATATAATATATCATAATATATACTATATATTATATATATATGGTGCTATAAACAAGCATATGTAGATAGGTGAAAGGCGACATTCATAGTTCTACAATGAGAACATATGTATAGGGATTAGAAAGACCTTCTTGGAGAGCACAGTTCAGATAAAGCAGTCACGGTGAATGGAAGGGTTATAGAGATACGGTGAATGGAACGGCGGTAGGAGGATGAACTGCGAATGATCGAGGGTGCTGTATGGGTTTATATACAGTGTGAGTAAAAAAGAAAAAAAAAATAAAAAAAAAAAAAACAAAAAAATGGTGAGTGTATGTGTCTATGGATGCATTCGTGGATTTCTAAAATACATCATGATCCGACGTTGAAATAAACTGAAAATATTCTCGCATTAAAAAGACCATGAAAGTAGTATGAGTCAAATAGAAAAAACGCGATGGATGCGAAAACAAGCGAAAAAAAGATGCGTCGACGTGGTGCAGCTGCGTGGGCAGAGGGTTCGGCGCGGCTGCAGGGCCTTGCGGTTTTAGCGAAAAAAACGCGCTTGGTGAACTCCGAACGCCCCCTCCATTAAGGCGGGTGGATGGCGGGAATCGCGAAAAAAAAAAATAAATAAATAAAAAATATTAAAAAAAAAAGACCCATGAAGGTAGCTGAGTATTTAAAAAATATATGAACTGTACTGACAAACCGATTTGAAGATCGACGACGTCCCTCTGCAACGGTCGCAAGTCAGTTTTTCCTCCCCTTATACTAAGTTGTCATGGTGCAGTACCCAATTTTTGCCGCTTCCAAAGCTCAGGTAGTTTGTTTGATTGCGTCACGCAAGAATATCAATGTACATTATGCCTTAGCGTAGGCTGTACAACCTTGAGTATGAACTGAAAGTGTACGAGACCTTAATGTTCAAAAGAAGAAAACCTTTCCAGCATGACTCTTCCCATTTGAGCGATTCGTTCAAACTATTTAGTTTTTCGTGGAACGGGAAGAGATTTCCACTCAGAGGTTTGTCACTTCGTTTTGAGGCGTCGTACAGGTAACACCACGTCTCATTCGCCAGTTATTACTCTATTCAAAAAATCCTCGCATCCAACCATAGCATTGAGCTCTCCGCTTTTGTAGGCCTGCTCTTCACACTGCTCCTGGATGAGGAATCTTGTGACAAAGCCGTGCGTACATACGCGGTGCATGTTCAAGTCTTGCGCGAGATCGCGTAATAGCTAGCCATGAGAAATCCCGACAATATCATTGGCAACGATCATCGTGATTTTTGCCTCCCCTATCAGTCGGATACCTCCCAATACCCTTAGTAATGGTGTCATCATACACGCTGTGATGGTCTGCCTAATACACGCTAATCACTCCAGCGACCCCCATCCTCTATTTAAAGCCGTATAACCACTTGTAAACTCGGGTTCATGATAATGCATTCATCGCCATACACCTCCTTATAAACTGAATGTTATGTAAACATTTTCCGTAATTGACACATAATTAATGCCGTGCTTCTACTGCCTCAAAGTGGGCAATTCTTGATTAACACTTTTTCCGACAACACACAACGACCGACAGTGCCTCAAAGCAAGCTGAATTGTAAACACAGACACATGTTCATCACTGTCATACGCTGCTGATACACGTCCTTACATGTATGCGCGCACATTTCTCACAGCACTCTCTTATTACATTGTAAGATATGAAGACTAATCGGAATGGGACCATTATTAAAACCAGGAGCAATAAAAAATTTTTAAACTTTGTAAAGTTGGTAAAACTGGAATTCTTTTTATGATCAAGGGAAAAATCAGAAATAGGAGATTTTATTTATTTTAAATTAAATTTGTGAAATTTCTATAAAGTCGATTTTATGAACTTTTTATTATGTCTTAATGAGATTTTTTTTCATTTTCAAAATTCATTTATCTTGTAGTAAATTATTTTTTCATTAGATATTTATCGAGTTAAATAAAAACTAAAACAATACCATAGAGTGTATGAGGCTGGCGTCATTGCATGGCAGATCGCTTGCTAAAGCGCGAGCGGTGCCGTGTAACAACTTACTCCGCGCTGGCGCGCGAGATGTATATGCTATCATAATGTAATAAACTTATGCATACTTTACTGTGCTATAGCATTTAACTTTATTACATATCTTTTTTATTTAATAGGAAAATTGAGAAAAATCCGTAAAAAAAAAAATCCTCAGAATGCAAAATAATTCTCAGAATAGCCAATACAACCATTCCCGATTCTAATTTTTTTTTATTGCCCTCCCTGCGTTTAATAAAGACCTCGGAATGTTTCGATATTTTTCTGGCCTACCTTAAATATAATATATATATTATATACTATATATTAATAAGGCATATATATATATATATATATATATATGATATATAATAACTATATATATATATATATACTATATATATATATATACACTCACTAACTATATATATATATATTAATAATTTATTATTATATAATATATTAATGATACATCTTTTTCCATTATAAGTAATAGTCATTGTTCTGTAATAAATATTCTGTAGAAACATCTTGGAAAAATCCATTTACTATTCTTCCGAAGAGAACCACTGGTCCCTTTACCAATGTAAATAATATACATTTATATTTTTTAAAGATTTAAATCTGGATAGTGTAGGGTAAGTTATATTGATTCTGACCAAGTAGAATGGTAATAGAGAAGGAAAATATTAAATATTTATAACATTTATTTTATTTTTTTAACAATTTTAATTTGAAAGAATTTTGTGCTGGATTTTAAAACATGCATAGCAATCTCTCAATGCACATATATATATTTAGTGCATTAAATTTTTTTTTACCCAAATTTAGTTGTGCTGTTGAAACCAATATTCAATTACTAACTACACATCTATTTACATAGCAGAACAAATGAATTTGTGAACATAAAAGTGTAAGTGTATGATTTGAACAATTATTTTTTACTATCCTGTGCAATGTTCATATATTCATATTTGTTAAAATAATTTAAAATTAATATTTCAAGAAGATTATAAGGTTCATTCCATGTCAAATCAATATGATTTTCAATATTAAAAACAAAACCATAACCATTTTCTTCAAAATTGGCACCTATAGATCGTAATAGGACAAATCAAAAGTAGGTTGTATGTCTCACTTCTCTAACTCATATACCATACTCCAAAAAATTTGAACTTCTAAACTTTCCAAAAAAAAAAATAAAATTTATATTTAGAAGGTAACATCAAATTTGAAAAATAAATCTCAACTTGCATGACACTTTAAAAAATCATTTATATACGGTACTATTTTAAAGTGGGACAATAGATTTAAAACTTATTTGAAGCATTTCAGGGCCTCTAGTTCAGGTTATAATATGTTTTGTTAGGTATACACAGAGAAAATCCATGTATACTTAACAAATCTTATCATAATCTGAGCTAGGATGGCCCTAAAATGAGCACGAGGCCCACTAATTTTTTTATAAGAATGTCTATGGGAAAATTTTTAACTTTGAGGGGCTGTAATTTTTTTTCCTAAAGACTTGAATCCTTTTTTTTTTTTATGTTTCATTATTATTATTTTTTTAAAGTATATATATCCTGTGATTTTAATTTTTTTTTAGTTTCTTTTCTATACATATAAGAAAATCCAATGGGAGTTTTAACAATTTTGAGACTGCACCTTTTTTTCCTAAAGAGACTGCCACAATTTTGTTTTTTTCTTCATTCTTATTTTTTAGAATATATCCTGCGATTTTTATAAAAATTGGGGGTGAGCCCCACTGCGCTACTATTACCCTTTTTATCTTTGACATATCTACAATTTTATTCTGATGGTATGTAATTTTATTCTGATGGTATGGGTAGTTCCTTAAGGTATAAAGAGTTTTGATGCATTATCAAAATGATAAATTCTTTGTGGAGAGTGTATACAACTTAAAGTGGGCTGCTAAAGCTTTAAATACAACTGTTCTATATATGGCAATTGTGAAAAATTAAATGTGTTAACATCATAATATAGGCATAAACAAAGAAAAAGGAAGACACCTAAAAAGAAGGAAAGCCAACTGAAAGTTTAATTAAATTAAAATAAACAAAAGATAAATTAAGGAAGAAAGAGTATGAAGAAAAAATAAACTATCCTTTTTTATTGTGAAAGAAAGGATTAACCACATTTTTCCCCTTATAAGAATAAGTGAATAATAAATTAATTTTTGTTCCATTTGCCCAAATAATAAAGACCATAATTGAATTTAAATTTTGGGGTTCTTAAATACAGGAAGGGGCCTGTTATGCGTACTAATTGCTAATAAGTTTAATCGTAAAATAAGTAATTAGAATTACAAATTTACAGGAAGGAAGTTTCGTTCGGAAATATTCTAAATCTTCTTTGATAACCGGTTTCTTTGTTTTCTTCGTCTGACTAGTCATACCTTTGGACAAGATTTTGAATAGCGCAAAAGTATTTTTATTGTACTCATAAAACCTAGTGGTTCTCAAACCTTTTTTCCAGACAACGGGCCCCTTCGAGATTAACGACTAATCCACCGGCCCCCGCTTCAGATTTTATAATTTTAACAAAATGTTCGGTTTATATTATATATATAATATATTATATTATATATAATTAATAATATTAGTTATATAATAATTATATAATTTATATAAATATATAGAAATTACATAGTATATAGATATATATTATTATGTAACAGAATATAATATATATAAATTTACTTATATTTATTATTTATCTTTTTAATTTTATAAATTATTTATATATATTTTTATTTTTATCATTTATTAATTATATTATTATTATTATTATTATTTTATTATATTATATTATTATTATTATTATTATTTTATATATTAATTATATTATTCATTAAAAATAGTACTTCCTAAATGCGTTGATGAAGTATTTTGCGATTAAAAACAAATTTTTGACACTATTAAAGTTTTTAGTGAATCAAGAATTGACATTAACATAGACGATTGATATTCAGGAGGAGGATTTGTACTTATGCATAATCATTAAATTCACCTCTCTGAGATATCTAATTTGTTTCTGGACTTGGTTTTCAATTTGTTGTGACAAACAACTGTAGCCTTTTTTCGACGAGATTACGTTGAAGAGGAAGATGCTTAAAGCATATACTTTAATTTCTATAGTGGAAATTACGAATCTTTTTTTTTTTCGCCCAATTATTACCTTCAAGTATCAAGATTCATAAATAGACTTTGACATTTCGACTGATACATGCTGGTGGAGGTCTTATAAGGGGCTCCGTGTGCATATGTAGTGAAAAATTAGTTGCAGTCAACAATCTGTGCTTGGAAAATGGCTTGGATTAACCCATGGGGTATTTGTGAAGCGCAATGTAATATCGCTAAAATCTAGTTACCATGTTTTCTTTTCAATGACTTATTTAAGTGAAAACAATCAAACATCTCCAGAGATCATTACCTGCAATGTCATTTCTCCCCAAACAGCCAATGAAAAGACTCTCAGGAACTGACGAGTCCTTTACGGCATAAATCTACTTTTCAGATACACTTAGTACTCTCTATAAAAAAGCCCTATAATCCCTTTGTTCTTTGATTGATATTCATTTTTTTTTACCTTGCTGGAAAGGTATTTTTAAGAGCTTAATTTGTCAAAAATATCAGAAAGGTAAGAAACATCAGTTCGTCTTTCTTTTAATGAATTGGCGAGACTGTGGTTAGCTGTGTCGAGAAAATTCAATAACTGTTTCAATGAGGTTATAGAATCGTTGTAAAACAATTCCCTTAGAATAGGCCACCTAAACTCCTTCCTGGTTTATAGTAGCAATAAACCGTTCATAAAATGCCTCGTCGTTTGTCTTCACGACGAGTGCGGCGAAACTGTATAACGACTCCAAAGAGTGGCATTATGTTTTTATTGATCGGCACTAATGACACAATTAAGAGACTCATATAATCTTCGTAAAAATGGTTTAGAAAACCACATCCAACACCACCATGGAAAGGTTTCCTATCAACGTAACAAGTTAAGGCAACGACTATTTTAAAAACGGCACAGGCCAAATTTGCGAAAAAAGTACATGCAATCTATGCGAGCGTCTCTGTGCTTAAAACAGTTGTGAGGGGTATCTTAATAGTTTTTTGGACAGCTTTCTTTTGGCAACTTCCAACATTTCCGAAATATAAATATATTATATATATCATTTAAAAATAAAAAAATATACATAAGTACAATATTAAATATATTAAAAAATAATAAAATATATAATAACAATATATATATAATAAATATATAATATAATATATATATAATAATAAAAAAATATATAATATATTATATAATATCATAAAATAATATATATATATAATATATTAAATAATATATAGTATAATAATCCACCCCTTTACCGCCACCTCCTCAATAGCGCCCCACACCTTACCGCCCCCCGCCTCAATAGCGCCCCCTGGGATGTCGTTAACGCCCCCCAGGGTTGGCAGGTTACCGGCCCCCTTCGAGAAACCCACTGCTCTAAACCACTCAAAGATGAAGAATGGTCAACGCGATGTGAAATACCACAGAGAACGATATTTAATGGAATGTTGGGCGAAGCGGAACCTGTGTCCAGATGCTGTTAACTGTTCCATGAGAGTTATGGTGATAATATAAAGAGATCATCTGTTTCTTCTTGAAAGTAAATAACACAGAACAACTTTCGTCGTCATCATACTTTACCTTAACACTAGAATGGGAAGAGGTGAGCCAACGTCAAAAACAGGGCGAGAGTATACAACGACAGAGTTCACTCGAGAATCGTAAGATATCAATATATTAGAAAAAATAGGTATGTCGGACCACGGGTATCTAAAGAAGGACTAAAGAATATAGGGGCCAGAATTTCGTGCTCCACAACTTTTCAGTACTACATGAGGTTACCGCGCGTGGGATATCACTTGTAAATTATATGAAATATAAAGGAATTGCCAAGAACTCTAATTAATCTTTATTTCGTATGACTGTTTCTAATGGAGTTAAAATAAATGTCTTTACAGTCCAGTGACAATTCTATTGTTACGTTACCTAATTGTATCGACGATGTTACTGCTAACCATTTGAAGATATATGCAGGAAAACAAATCGATCAATGACTTAATCAGGATTGCCATTTCTCTCGAAACCCACTGTTAAAGAGAGTATTCATTTCGCAAATAAATGCAACTGATACTAAAAAAAAAATAAAGATCATTGAAGCGAATCAGAAAATGAGGAGGAAGAACTTAAAACAAAAAAATAAGGTTTGCTTTCAGGAGAGAGAGAAAGAAAACGAACTTAATAAAAATACCCGACAAAACTGAACGAAATTATTTACACAGATTCTCAAGTGTATTGTAAACAGAGAGTAAGGATTAAAAAAAGTCAGCATAAAAAAAAAAAAAAAAAAAAAAAAATAAAAAAAAAACAGTTCCCATCATTTGAGAAACAAATTTTTTAAAAAAATGGGTTTTTTTCAGAAATAATTACAAGAATAACAAAAGAAATAAACAATACATGTTGTTTCAAAACCATTTCTAACAAAGAACCTCTGTTATAAGACTTCATGGATGTGAATTTATATTCCTACTCATCCACATACTTAAAGTAGATAGATGATAGAGGACGAATACAGGCTTCTACTGAATGAATGCATATCCAAAAATATTATCCGAAACGAGTCGTCAAAGAAAAAAGGACATTATCATCCGGCGAAGGACCCTCTTGCATGGATAGGTAGGAAAGCAATTGAGGAGAAGACGAGTGTCCTGATCTAATTCACATAAGCAAGTATTTATTTTATTTATCCGCCATAAAATGTTGCCAGTAAACGTCTCTTTAACGGTGCTGATGGGATCCTTAAATGGAATGTAAATTAATTATCTATGATGTTAGTAAAGCATGTAATAAATGGTACATTATGATAAAAATGGCTTAAGACTGAAAAAAAATATTTAAATATATTAGAAGAAAAAAAAATAATAACATATATTAAATAGTTTAATTACACAAACCATATAATTAATAAAGCTACCAACATACTTATTAAGTTACAATAACCATAAAAATAATATATTTAAAAAATAAAGACAGGAATATATCCCAAATAAACATTCACACAAAAGAGCGGAAATTGGGAAAAGAGAGAAGGAAAAAAGGTGAGATAAGAATACTATGTAAAGAGTAGGGTTCTCGCTCTGCTTCAAGGAAACACAAGAAACGGACCGGGTATTTTATTCAGCTATTTACTATTCACAATCATTTTAGTCTTCTTTAAGTTAAACTATTAGGATTTATATGGTAAAGTATACCTAGTATTAAAAATGAAACATTATTGGCAGTATGGTAAATAATTTCGCGTTCCACAATTCGTTGATAATATAAATTATTATATATTTTTCATTAAAACTGAAAAGGAATTGCGAATATATTAAAAAAAACTATCTCTTTTAATATTGTTAGATTTTCGCGATATGATTTTTATTATATAAATTATTATAATATAACTTTATTATTATATGTATAAATATTTAATATATATATAATATATAATATAGTGATATTATATATTATATTATATAATAATATATGTATAATATTATAATATATATATATTATATATAATTATATATATATATATATATATTAATATATTATAATAATATATTATAATATATAATACATATATATATAATAATAATGTATATTAAAATATATAAAAATATGTACTATATATAAATATTATATCATATATATTTATATTTTAATAATACTATAAATATATATTCAATCATTATTATATAATATATTAATATAGCATTTAAATTAATATAATATAAATATAAATATAATAATAGTATAATATATAATAAGATAATATTATATTTATTTATATTATAAATATATAATATATTAATATATTAATATTATTATTATATTTATTATATTATATAAATATATATTATTATATTATTTATATTAATTAAATTATAAACATATAATATTATATAATATTATTATAATAATATTAATATTATATAGATCATTATAATATATTAATTAGAGTAATATAATTAATATATATAGTATATATATAATATATATATAATATAAATATATAATATATAAATATATTTTATTATATTTAATATATATATATATATATATACTATATATATATTATATTATATATATATAT
>JABUQX010106971.1:2500-10000 GCA_015478945.1 Trachelipus rathkii | reverse complement strand
TTTTTTATATAGATGAATGAATATATGGTTTATTGTAGTTAGGTAATAAATTCAAAGATCTCATTTTCTAACTAAAATTTAATTAAATGAGGAGCCCAATTTTAAATTCAAGACCCCTATTGTTACGCAAGGTCTCTAAACCAAAATAGCCGGTTCTAAAAGTTATAAGTCACAAAGCAGGAGGAAAAAAATTCAAGGTTAATTTTATAATTATTATTTTGGCATGCACGACCCGGCCAATTAAATAGCATCATAGAATACGTAATTGAAGCAATCAATTTAGGCCCACCGCACATAAGTATGTCATTATATTTATTTTAAAGCGATCGTTATTTATTTCGTTAGCGGTATAGTGGAGTGAGGGTTTTAATCTTAGGTTTCATTAGTTCCGTGAATCATTTATATAGAGGACGAATCTGTTAATCCAATTATAATCAATAAATAAATAAAAATATAATAATGAAATAAAATTAGATCATTATAAGAAAGCAGTTAGTTACTGAGATAGATCTGACATCCTATCTTATAAAAATGATGGTGAAATCTAACAACATGATTCAAATCATAATAATAATAAGTAAGAAATTAGTTATAAAAAATCATACAATAAAATAATAAATAATAATAATAATATAATGAAATAATCATAATTGCATTCGGCTTCCGGTCTATTCACTGTTTAAGACAACTATGAAAATACTCTAAACACGTAAGAAAAAGCAAAAAGAGAGCTAAGAAGGAAGAAGAAGGATAGATAGAACAAAGAAGAAGACAGGTAAGAAAGACAGAAGAAGAAGTAGGTAACGGTACCAGCGGGAATAGGTCAAAGGACAGCAATCAGTAAGTTATCCTGATCATTTTGATACCGAATTCGAATTGATAAAACAATTATATTTTTGATGATTAAACATTCAAGGATAAAATTTGGACGATGTGGAGGGAAAATTACCTAACATTATATACAATGTAGATTACAACAAAATTCCGGATAAAATTTTAGAACGAATTCCCTTCAATAATGTTTCTACGAACCCTGTAAAAATCCTGTTTCGGATCGGTCGAACTCATGAAGCTTCGAAGGCTATTTACTATGATTAGCTACTGTATACGAGAACAACGAAAATTACGAGTTTAATGAAAGAATGAAAATTAATGAACGAAAATAATTAGAATGGACAGTAGTAGTCCCTGTTTCCAGCACTCAAAAATGAGACTTAGTGACAAAGCTTAAATTCATGCAAAAGTAAATATTCAATAATTGGGTCTCTGCAAATATTTCTTTATCTGATTGTCAGAAAAACTAAATGAACCTGATAAAGCTATTTTTTTGGTTGTTATAGGCAATTTAATGAGGATGAAAATTACTCTTTGTATTCTGATTAGATCGATGATCATAGGACTACTATATCCTATCCAATATAAACTAATATACAAAGCGCATTATATAATATTATACTATATATATATTCATACGTCTACGCTTATACCGCAATAGAGGTCAAATTATAGTAACATACAAATATATCTTTTAATATTAAAACTTTATGACCTATACTGACAGTATATATATAGTATCATATACCCATATATATACCTGTAAAGTCATATATTTATACTCATAAAATAAATAAGCTATATATAGCCGCATGGAAACATGTTGATTTCGGCCCGGAGAATGCTATGAAACAAAATGAATTCGCGGACTGATCGACGCTTCTGGCCCTTGCAAGACCGGCATACTGGAAACTTCTCTGGATTTACGCGAAGCCCCTTGGCCCGTTTGGTAGTCTTTCATACTATAAATCTATCTCTTTAAAGTACCTTGATATCAATTCTTTTTAAACTGAGTCGAAACCAAGGTTCCAAAGGATAACCTAAGTTTGAATGGACCCATCAGTATAGATAATATTACGCAATTAAATCCCTCCGAAATAAAAACATTACCTATGCTTTGAGAATGGTCATTCATAGGTCAACCCCTAACCAAACGCGGAACCTTCCCAGAAGGGGAAGTTTTTCAACGAGATTTAAAGTGTCAATCTACTTGGAGCATCCAACTCAATTATACCCGGGCCGAACTAAACGGTCAAACTTGAGTATTTAGATATATACCCATAGTACATATATATATACTATTTATATAACCATATAACCTAGATATATATAATGAATTATACCATATAATATATTATTATCCGCAGTAAAGAAGATATATTACTACTTAAGTATATATATTATATATATTATTATTATTATATTATATTATCTAAAATATAATACTATTATATCTGACTCGATAATATATATACATTTTAAATTATAATACTATATACTATAATATATATTATATATATATATATATATTATAATATTATAGTATTATAATTATACTATGATAATTAACTTCCTATTTGAACATACGATTCAGAAACAAATAACTGTAACTTTAATGTTAGGTGGATATAATATTCACCGGGACACCTTTACTTGGCCTTAATTCATGAATAACACCTCACATTTACTCAAATTAAACATCACTGGTGGTGGTTGTATGAATAAATAATAAGTTTTGAACCAAGTATAATATCAAGTGTTACATCTGACTTCTCTTTCATATTGAGGTCCTTTTCCGGGAGGAATGGATGAGTCAATATAAATAAGGACAAAAAAGTCTGACTTATTATAGTAGTATTATTTTTTTTACCATTCATTTAAATATGCCATTAATATTTATTTAATTTAAATTATTATAGACATTACTATTATGAGATTATTTTAATTAGTTATATGTGAATTTAAATTCCAAAGTTAACAACGATTTATTTCTCACCAAATTATTGATTGATAATATTCATATAATTTATACCTTTTGTTTCTCGAAATAGCTTGACAAATGTATAAAAATATTGGATCCTAGTTCGGGAGAGAATCCTTTAGGAATTCATTTCTTCTACACCTGTGATCTCAAGGTAAAGAATATTTGTATAATTATAATACTTACTAATATAGTGATAGCTACTTTTATCTTTCTTTTTTTTCTTTACCTATAATAATTTTTTGATAATAATTAAGATTTGACCTCAAAGAAATTATTTACAGGGCCTAATGTTTTTATATTTCTAATAGAGGAAGTAAATCATTACGTTCTTTTTCGGATTATCTTCCATGTCAAAAAGTTTATATATCTGTTGATGAAAAAGTAGTCTGAAAATTATCCCTCTGCTTAAATGTTTTTTTGACCTAGGAATACCTAACTCACTTATAAAACAGATTGCTATGGAAATTCTCTAAATTATTAATAGAGTTAGTGTGAAAAGATTATATATTAATTTAATTATATATTAATTAATATATATAATAATATAATTATTAGTATATATATATATATATTATATTATATTAAGTATATATATATATATTGTATACATATATAATATAATATATACTTATATATAATATATTAATATATAATTAAATATATATTATATATATAATTAAATATATATAATATTATATATAAATAATATTATATAATATTAAATAATATATATTAATATATATATATATATTATAATATATATTTATAATTAATATAATTATATTAATAATATATATAATTAATAATTATATAATTAATTATATATATTATTAATATAATAATATCATATATTAATATATTATATATATATAATATATATATTTAAACAAATGGTACAAGATAAGATTTCAAACACCCTTGTATATGGAAAATCCAATTGACACATTAAAAAACTTATTGATTTTAACATTAAATTTATTGACCTGCGATCATTTCATGTATTTTTACATATATAATATATTATTATATATATATTTAATTATTAAATATTATTTTTATATAATATATATTAAGTTTTCGTTGTCTCAACCGAAACTCTCATATATATATGATTAATTATTATTCTAATGAAATATTTATATATATATTAATATATTATATTTATATTTATTATATATAATATAATATATGGTATATTTATATAATTATTAATATAATTCATTATATATTAATTTAATATATATATAAATTTCTTAATAATATTAATATTTAAATATATATAATACAAATATCTTAAGAGATTATACTTATAATAATGTAATTAAATATTAATTATTAATATTTATATCATATATAGATATTTAATATGTTAAATTTAATTATATATATAGTAATATTATATTAATATATACTAATATTATAAATATATATATTATTTATTAAATATAATATTATATTTATATATTTACTATAATTATAATATATTATATATATATTTAATATATTAATATATTATATATTATAATATTATATATATATATATATATTTAATATATATTAATATATTATATATATATATTATATATAGTACCCGTTATTTTATATTTTTAGCTAAAAAATATTGGTATATAATATTTATTATAAATTACTATGTAAAGTATATGCCTGAAATTCGTCTTCTAGTTTGATAGAAATGTATTCCGAGCAATTTTATTGAATCAGCATCGTATTTATGTCTAAATAATTTATATAAAAGATTTCATAGGTAAAATCTCTCACTCTAAGTATTGTTGTTACCAAATTGGATATGCTGTATAAGGGAAGTCCCCTCAGCTACGGATTGAGACATTTAACTTGCCTGTAGGGTTTTATTAAAACATTGGAAGTCCTAAATATTGTTATCAACAAAGACTACGATTTAGTTAGTATTGAAATATGAAAGTTAAATTTAAAAAATAAATAATTATATATATATATTTTATTTAAAAAAAGTCTCATTTCCAATCCGTGCTTAAATTTCTATTATATAGATTGAAAAACTGCTTAATAACTGATGAAATATATTATTTTCAGATGATTTGTTCAATATTTGGAAAATTACTATTCATGTTCATGAAAGATAAATTATTACATGGGCGTGTTTGCTCTTTATAACCATAAAAAGACCCCTATAACCACTTATAACCATTATAACCCACGTATAGTATTTCATTCTCTAGGTATAATTAAGCTTCTGACTTTCACCATATTCGCGACAATCCGTATACAATCAATTTCTAACCGTGACTACTGGTACCTCTGAATCAAATTTCCAGCCCAATTAGGAACTGGCGGACAACGAAAACGATTCATATTCCATAAATGATATAAAAAAAGAAAAATAATACTTATGAAATAACCAAGAGTCAACAAACAAGTTAAGCATGTCGGGTTCAAATAAAAAATAATTGTAAGCAGTCACAAAACTGTTTCTGTTGACTGTTGCCTCAAAAATTTTGGTCAGTCAGTGATTTTAGAACTCATCTGATTTAAGAGGGAAATCCGAAGTTGGGATCGATGCCTGGGTTGAAACATACCAAAATTGCTCCCAACTCCAACTTCAAAGCCCAAATTAAAACGGTGATATAGCATTATTACAATGTTATCAGGATAAAATAAATTATATAGAAACCAAAGAATTGTAATATGATAAGTCTAATCGGTATATAATTCATGTTTGAATTAACGAATGCAAAGAGATGTTTAACAAGTCGTAACAATAACAATAAAATAACAATATAAACTATGGGAAAAAAAAATATCATCCCTAAAAAGAGGAATGTATAAAATATCATTATTTATACCAACCTAAAATCAATTTCAAACTACATTGTTTATTAATAAAACTACTGAAAAAAAATTGCATCCAATTTAACTAATAATAGATTAAATGCCATTAAAATCATTGCTAAAAAACTTCGGTTAGTATAAGAAGAAGAAAAAAAAAACAAAAGAAGAGCAACTAACTAAAGGAATTAAAATTATTAGGCGCACTAACCTAAGAAACAACGGATAAATCTATGCAATAAGAAGGGAAAAAGGAAAAAACTGGATCTACCTTTAAAATTTGTAAATACGCGCAACATTCACAAAACAAAACAAATACAAATTCTCATTTCATTATATAATTATTTCAAATATTTCTATTTTTTTTTAGATATATATTATCTATCGGAAAGAAAAATATTCTTATCTCTTCTATCGAAAGAAACTGTGAAAAAAAGGGTAAAGAATATTTCATGTTAAAATTCTAATATAATATATATCTCAATATAAAATATTATATGAATTTAAATATATAGTATATAGTATATATATTGATATATACTATGCAGGATACTATATATAATACTATGTATAGTAGTACTATATATATATTTATATATATAAATCCATATTTATATTATATAAATATATATATATATATATATAGTAAATGAGGGTAGGGAGGGTTTGATATACCCAATCTATGTAATTTTATATATATTTAGGTGAGATTAGATATTCTACCTCTTAAATAATATCTATCTAATTTTTAAATGACCATTATAATAAGTTGTACCACCACATATATATATATAAATATATAATAATATATATATATATATATATATAAATATATATATTAATATTAATAATATATAAATATATATATATATAAAGTATATATATAATATATATTTAAATATATAATATATATATAAATATATATTATATATAATATATTTATAAATTATAATATATAATATATATAATATATATATATGAATAGGCAAGCTGTGTTGTGCAATTGTTGACAGTTTGAAGAGTGTAAGTTTCATGTACACAAATATTTATTTAAAATTATTTTTAATAAGCACCAAAGTAATGAAAAGTTTATCATTTAACAATATTTTAATATATTTAATCCTACCCAATTTAATTTAATTTTATTCAATTAAAGCACCGCAAATTAATAACTAACCATCATATTACCATCATTAAAACGTTAATTAACAAAAAAAAATGCCTATTGCGATCAAATCTAGCATAACTTTGCTTGTGCCCTAACATAAGGCATAACATCGCAATCGCCTTCTCGCAAACTCTACTCTGAAAACCTTGCTTGTTTTAACGCGATAGTCGATTTCTTAATAATAGTAATAAATAAAATATTATATTTTTAAATAAATATTGTTTTTTTTTGCAAAGTTTGAATATATATTATTACATTACATTATGATATAATATTATATAAAAAAAAGTTTAATTATTCTGTTTAAATGGGCTAAAACTAAAGTGGATAAAAAGTGCCAATCCGTGCTATCGCCGGAATCTTCTTTATTGTTAGCAGCCACGTGGAACACGGAGACGAAAATTTGGTTAAGTGCTATAAAATATAATAATAATATTTATGTACTCAAAGAGTGTTTTTCAAATTAACTAGCAGTAATGGCGATCTCACGCTATAACTATTTAACAATAAATTTTTATCACCTTATGCTTATATCTTATAAATATTATATATATATAGTAGTATATTATATATAGTTATATTATATATATATATATATATATATTATATATATATATATATAGTTATAGTATATTATATAAAGATATATATATCTATAATATATTAAATATAAACAAAATAAATATAA
>JABUQX010106970.1:0-15968 GCA_015478945.1 Trachelipus rathkii | reverse complement strand
AAGGCAATCTGTGAAGAGTATTTTATAAAACATTCAAAAATTAAATCAAGTCGAAATATAAGAATTGAGGAGTGGTTAATTCCCTAATATTTAACCCAATATAGGATATAACTTATATATATCACTACTATATATATATAATATATATAAATAATATATAATGATAATATAATAATGTATATATATACTAATATATATATATAACTATATATGATGATATATATATATAATCATTTCACAATTTTATTCAGCAGATGCTTTGTATCTTAATTTAAGTACTTGATAATTTACAGCCTGTGGCGCGAAAAGTGACTAAATTCACTGCGAAACGTGGTCAGCCAATTTTAAAGAAATATGCAACAATGATTCCATATAATATAATAATTAATATTAACAAAAAGGCAATTTTATATTATATAGTATATATTAAAAGATATTAATTATATAATATATATTATGATATATTATAGTATATATATTATATATAACACTATATAATATATATATTTATATATATATATATATATATATATATATATATAATATATAGTATATACTATATAAAATGTCATAGCAAATTCTGAAACTAAAGCAATGTAACGTGAGAAAAACTATAACATCTAAGGAAAATAAAAAACATTTTTGATTCCCCAGAAAGTTAATTCATCGAAGAAACTTAAAAAACAATTTATTTAATTTTTAATAATTTATAAATAACTTCTTTAAAATTTAGTAATATCTTAGACCTGAAATAGTTGCAAGCTCTGATTGACCTGAAAGCGCAGTAGTCTCGAGAGCTTAAAAGTTGCCCCAAATACCGTTTTTTTGGAAGCAGGAAAAATTATTTTCCTTTTTATTTATCCTTTTTAAGGGGGCTCGAGCCGACGGATGGCCAGCCTTTGAGTACTCAGCAATTATGGGCTGAGAAAACCGCAGAGCTTTAAAAGCTATGCTTGAAACTGTCTTTTTTGGGCAAAGTGGATGCGCTTAGCCTTAGTGGCATTAAAGCTCTCGGCCTGCTGTTCCACCTCAGCGACGTGGAGTCCCACTTCGTCATATCCTATCTGAGGAGAGTAAAATCTCCTGTGACTCGGTTAGGCCCGAAGAGAACCCCACTCTATCTATGTTATTCTTGTTACCCGGGGTATCCGTTCCCCGTTTAAAAAAAAAATTCCAACAGTTTTGGCAACTTCCATGCATACTCGGAGTTAAGCCGCATCTTCTGCATTAAATCAAAAAACCTGTAATTTTTTCAACAATTTTTAACAATTTAATTTTTAAAAAGCGTTATTTTTTTATTTTATTTTATTTTTCCCCTTTTAACAATGTTCGCTTTTAATAAAATTGATATTATTTAGTGTACCTGTTATAGTTTTTTTAGTTAACATGCCTGGCCTTTTACGGAGAGCTGACCGTATATATTACTCCGAATAATATATATTATATAGTGAGTATATACTATATATATATTATATAGTATATAAGATAGTATATATATATATATTATATATAATATATATATAATATATATATAATATATGTATATATATATATATCATATATATGCTCCTCCTAAGTTCCAGGTGTCAGCCGATACTTTCATCAAGCCACAAAATTTCTGAAAATGAACTGAATGATGAATCAATAATAATAAATAACTAATAATAATTAAATAATAATAATAATAATAATAATAATTATAATAATAATTCATTATTATACATAAGAATAAGAGATAAAATAAATAATAATAAATAAAATTAAATAATAATAATAATATAACTAATAATAAAACAGTGAGAAATTACCCTGAAATAGTTGTCTCGCGAAATTTCCTATTTATAACATTTATCCGTTTTGGGTCTTCTCCTTCGTCCTTAATTGAGGTTTGATGAAATCTACCTCACCTTATGCAGCGCCAGTGGTGGTAGTGAAAGAAAGAGGCAAAATAGACCTTGAAAAATGACCCTGATAAAGTTATTACGTCTCTTGTTTTAAATTTATAAGATTGAAAATTAAATCTTAAAAATTTTTCTCTTGAGTTATTAGTTGCCAGATGCTTCTTTTTGTATTTCTTTTCCAGCACTCACTGACCCTTTTAGTCACATAATGTGATAAAAATCTACACACACAGCTACTTTGTTACTTTTGGATATTATTTATTAAAACTATCATTTAATACACATTTTTCGAGATTCAGTTACTCAAAATCACCCGTTCTAATTGGGATACGATGTCAAAGGTTTAGAGGCATACAGAAATTTAAATACTCTAAATCTCTAATCTACTTTAATTTCTACTCTACTCTCTAAATCTAATACTCTAAATCGAAGTTTTGCTAACTCTCTATATTCAAATAATATATGAACATAATTTCTGTAATGATGCAAGAGTAAAATTATCAACACTGACAATTTTTATGAGTTTAACATTGAATCTGTTCCTTAATATGTATAACATTTTGTATGTATTTTTCTTGGACATATGTTCAGCAAAATATTTTCAATACTTATACACCAAGATTAAAATAAAAATCTCTACATAAATCGTACTACTTACTGCAAGTCAGTTTATAAAGAATATAAAGATATCTAAATTTCAATATCAAATGCATTTGAAATTTGCAAAATATACTATATATCTAACAATTAACCTATTTTCAAATAATATAAAAAATTATATTATAGCTAAATATTTCTCAAGCTCATAATTGGATTATATTGTATGAAACTAAAATAATCATATTTTTAAGGAAAATATTACATAGTTTTCAAAGCTGGCCGGAGGCAGGATCTTGAAAATGATCTGGCTGGAGCTTATAAAAATGGAGACATACAGCCAGTGCCAGATCTTGTTACAATATATATATATATATATATAATATAATATAACCCCTTAATAATATATATGATAATATATATATAATATAATAAAATATATAAATAATATAATATAATATATTAATAATATATATATATAATATATATATATAATATAATATATATATATATATATATAATATATAATATATATATATATATATATAGTATTATATATATAAAATTCAAAAAATAACCCCTTAAAAGTAATTTCACCACTGCTGGGATGTGAACCTGGCCCTAGCAGATGTCCGCGTAGTGGGTTACGACCACGCCACGATGGACTAAAGGTAAAGCGCTGAGAATTGTTCCTGGGTGGATAAATCACCCACCCAAAACAGGAACCAACCGCACCGCCAACCTCTACCGTCCCCACACTCCGGCGCGTAGGCGACAAAACAGGCACCGCGCAGAGTGAAATACTTTATAACGGGGAATATATTGTAGGTATAACAAAACTGCTACAAATTCAACGCAGTGTGATAGGTATTCAAAAATAACCCTTAAGTAATTTCACACTGCTGGGATTGAAACTGGGCCCTAGCAGATGCCGCGTAAGTGTTTGACGACCACGCCACAATGGACTAAAAGTAAAGCGCGAGAATTGTTCCTGTGGTGAATATATCACCCACCCAACAGGAACCACGACGCACTCTACCCTTCCACACTCGGGCGTAGCGACAAACGGGGCACCGCGCAGAGTGAAATACTTTATAACGGCGGAATATATTGTATGCTTTTATAACAACTGCGCAAAATGCAAACCTCCCACTAGTATTCAAAAAAAAACCCCTCCCGTAATTTCACACTGCTGGATGTGAACCTGGCCTAGCAGATGTCACGCGTAAGCTTGTGTGGACGAACCCCACGCCCCGAAATTTGAACTAAAAAAGGTAAAAGCGCCAGAGAATTGTTTCCGCCTCGCCTTGAATTGCAGCATTGTTAACATACAAATATATTTCCCGGTTAATAAAACGTAATTCCACCTCCTCCGCCGTGCCCCTTGTTTTCGCTAACCGAGTGTGACGGTTAGGAGTGCGTCGTGGTTCCCGTTTGGTGAGTGGTATATATTCACTGCAGGAAGGAAAACAATGTCTCCGCTTTACGTTAAGTCCATCGTGGCGTGGTCGTTAAACACTTACGCGGCAATCTGCTAGGGCCCAGGTTCACACCCCAGCAGTGTGAAATTACACTAAGGGTTATTTTTGAAATACCTATCACACTGCGTGAATTTGTAGCAGTTGTTATACATACAAAATATTCCCCGGTTAAAGTATTTCACTCTGCGCGGTTCCCTGTTTGTTCGCTTTTTTACGCCGGGGTAACCCCGGGTTTTTTGAGGTGGGCCGTTTTTCGGTGGTGCCCTTTGTGATTAAACCCACAGGAACATTCCCGCCTACTGTAAGTCCATCTTGGGCTGAGGTTGTGCGTCCCCACGCCGACAATTGCTAGGCCCCAAAAGTTCCATCCCAGCCAGTGTGAACATTACTTTAACGCGTTAATTTTGCAATAACCCTTATCAACCACTGGCCCGTTGAATTTGTAGCATTGTTTAATACACTAACATATAATATTTTTATATATTATATATAATATATATAATTATATATATAATATATATTAATATAATTATATAATTATAAATAATAATAATTAGAGAGATATTACTTATAATAATATAGGCAATAAATTCTTAACCCCAGGTTACGGAGACTTCTGTCCTACAAATATGCCTATGGCCCTCTTATTATAGATGCCTTTAAAATCTAGATTAGAACTTATGGGTCCCTCAAGGGGAAGTAACGCCCCCAGTTCTCCAAAAATCTCACTTTCCCTTCCCCGACGACATCTGGCAGCATCTCTCGATTTTTCTTTTCTTCTTTCACTATTTCTGAATAATAAATAATAATAAATATATAATAATAAATAATAATAATAATAATAATAATAATAATAATAATAATAATAATAATAATAATAATAATATACTCGTATATACTGGACATGAATTTTTATTAATAGTACAGCACTTACTTAGCTACTGCGTAGCTAATAAATTAAAAATAGCGGATATATTACCAGTCAATGGAAATTATTTAAAAAAAAAAAAATTTAAAAAATAAAAAAGTTAAAAAAATATATACAAAAATATAATTAATAAACCTCCCACCTGACATTTTTAATTGGATTAATTGGAGATTATCCAAATATATAAATCAGCTACTAACAAATTTTAATAGTTATCATATTATGAAGAAAGAAAAAAAAATTTCCATCAGTATCGGGTTTTCAATAAATTTTATAAGCTGTATAAAAAGCGAATAAATGATAACCCCTAAATTAAAAAAGTGATTATATAAACAAGGAAACAAGAATACAAACAAAAACACATATATTAAAAGTAATTGTATCTCCGCGTACAATACTTGGAAAAACACGTGTGACATAAATATCCGTTGTGCATGTAAGAGTTTTAAATTTTTTTTTCTCTCTCTCTCTCCTCTCTCTCACACACACACACACACACACACACACCACACACACACACAACCCATCACCGTCCTTTTGACATTCAAATATTACTATTATTTTTAATATTAATTAAAATTCAATGAGAATGTCTAGCGACAATGTTAATGACATTTCTTATTTATTTATTTATATTATTATTATTATTATTATTATTAATTATTAATTATTATTAATTAATTTATTATTATTATTATTATATATTATTATTAAATATTATTAATTCATTATATTATATTATTATTTATTTCAATCTAAATCAAGTTGTGCCTTTTGAAAGTCGCTCTCAATGACTTCTCTCGTAAGCCACTTCCAGACAAGGTACTTTTCCTACTACTCCCCCCGGCTTCTCTCCCCCTCACATAATACTCATCAGACGCAGCCCAAAAGGTAGACAAAACGAAACCTATCAGACTACTTAATAATTATAATAATAATAAGAATAAGAGTAATCCGCTAACCCGAATAAGTCGTACGCTGCGTCTACCGACAACCCGACTATATCGGAATCAGAGATACCTTGGTTGTGATCGTTTTAGAAAGCCCCCAAATATTACTAATAAATAATAATAATAATTAATAATAAATAATAATAATAATAATAATAATAATAATAAATAATAATAATATAATAATAATGAATAAATTAAAATAAATAAAAATTGGATAAGAAAAATATTCTAAATTTGGTCTAAATTTTAGTAAACGAATGTTAAAGCGTAATAATGTATTACAATGAAAAAAACTGATGATAGTTACAATCATTACCATAATCATGACTTGTTATAATTAAAAACCCGTTACTGTGATAGAGTAAGCCAGTTTGGATGTTAATAAAATGAGTTATATTTTAACACAAGTTAAAGATAGGCCTGAGTTTGTTTTATCTATAATATTATTTAGATAATAAGTGTTTATATTTTTAGCAAGACTTAATAAAGTTTTCGGTTTTAATGTCTTGGGCATTGAGTTGTAAAAGTTTTAGTTGCTTTGTAGCGACGCATTGTGTGGCATTTTTTTAGTCGAGAGAATGGGACGTTAATGTAAGTATTATTTCACGTAAAATTTATGCGATTTGCTCGCGCCTTGCTTGGCTTGCGCGAAAAAATTTGCCTAGCCCCCAAGAAGTTCTGATAGGTTGAGGCGAAAAGTGTCTTTAAGCAGTAAAATCTTTAGTTTTTTGAACAAGGGTTGTGTGTGACTGTAAAATTCTCTTTTATATAATATATATATAATATATATTATAAATATATATATTATATATATATAAATAATATATATTATATATATATAATAATATATATAATATATATATATATATTAATATATAATATATATAATATCTCGTAAATAAAATATATATATATATTAATAAATATAATATATTATATAATTATTATATAATAATTATAATTAATATAATATATATATATATATATATATATATATATATATATATATATATATATATATTATATATATATATAAATATAATAGATAAATAACATTTATTATTCAACGCTCACCTTATAGTAATGAAAAAGGCAAATAAAGAATTCGACGTACTCCAACAAACAAGAGATTAATTTCTTCCTTGCTCATTTAGAATATTTAAACAATGGTCATAGTATTGCCCTATGGTTAATTAAATAATTGCATTTGATGCTATTACAAATTTAATCATACAAACAAAGAATAAGCGAATTTGCGTCGAATATATAATATATTAATATATATATATAAATATATATATATATATATATATATAATATACTAAATATAATATATATATATATATATATAATATATAATATAATAAATATATATATACTATGATTATAGATATATATATATATATATATATATAATATATAATATATCATATAGTTAATTAATTTATAGCCTACAAAGTGACCGTAACAAAAATCCCCTCTCCCCCTTTGCAGTTTATTGTATCCCCGTTAGGAGCCTAAGTCTGTTGCGTTTCTACTTTCTAGAATGGCCCCCCAAGAAACCCTTTTGAAATTATCGGGGCCCAACCTACGCGGATATATAACTTATATATGATATAATACATATATATATTATTATATATATAATATATACTATAATATATATATATATACTAAATATAGATATATGATATATATATAATATATATATATATAATATATATAATATCATATATATATGAGCAATTATTTTTTTTGTTCTTGTTCAGTAGCCATAATTAATCAACTTTAAAAAAATATTTATTATTTCCTAATCAACTCGAAATTATTACAGTCCTAACTGTCAAATTAACAATTAAATAATTTAGCAATTCTAAGCCACCTGTTAAAACATATTAATGGGGTGGTAGATAAAAAATGTCCTATAAGAATATATTAATAAAATAGGTACTAAATTATGGTGGTATTGTTAATTCTGTTACTAAAATATAGTCAAGGTTACCAAGGCACATTTTTTTTTGTATTATTAGTCATTTTGGTACTTAAAAAAATATATATATCAAAAGGTTATAAATAAGTACCGTATAATAGGACCAAGTACTGGTGAATACTAGTAAACCTTACGTAAAGGTTTAGACATTAAATCAACTTCTTTAGCGATACAAATGGGTAATGGTGTGGGAAAGATCGGCTAAGAACCAAAGAATATGGGAATGCCAAGGCCTCCAAATTCATACATTATACCTCCACATTAGCCCATATTATTATGGATGAGTAAATCTCATACAAATTTGTTGGATAATGAAGGGAATGATAAACATGTCCATTTTCCTTTCATTACATTCACAATTATCACCAAAATAGTAATAAATAACAATAATTATAATAATAATAATAATAATAATAATAATAATAATAATAATAATAATAATAATAATATTTTAACATCCTAAATGCGGACAATGATAGATACATCTATTAAATAAAAGGGCAAAGGGAACAGATATGAATAAATAATTTTAATTCAAATTTTTTTCTACCTGCAAGCAAAAAAAAAGGTAAAATTAATTATGATATATATAAAGCCGTATATATATATAATTATATAATATATATTATGGTAGTAGGTATAAGTAAGTAAGTAAGTAGGTATATATAATATATAACTATATTATTAGTATATATATATATAATATATATATTATATATACCAGGATATATATATAGGTAACTATATAATTTAATATATCCATATAATAATAGGAATATATATATTTATATACGTATTTAATAGCATAGTGTGCAATAAACGCAGCAATTATTTGTATATTTCAAATGGTCCTAAGTGGGTTTAGACCCTTACCCTTAGAGATGGTACTCCAGAGTGTTACTCGAGACCACTCAAGAGGTAACATCTCAAAGGTAAGGGTTCAAACCCACTTATGGACATAAGAATATATAATATTATATAATATATATATATATACTTATATATATATATATATATATCATATACTATATATATATATGGTAGTATATAGGTATATATATAATATAAGTAGGTGTAGCATAGTATAATATAGTAATAATATATAATATAGTATATATATAATATATATATATATAATGGTAATAGTATATTAAGGTAATGAGACGGGAATCGGCTTTGTCACATTTTCAAATTTTGGGAGTTGGGTACCTTTTCTTTAATAAAAAAATATTCACATTTTAATCAATTCCTGCTATTTCAATATAATGGACTATTATATAACAGAGAGTGGTTTGTGGTTTTATCAAATTGTAATGTCAGATAGTTTCGAAGCGGAGTCGGACGCGTCAGATATTAACGGAGCCCCGACGCGCTCCGCTCCGGAGATGAAGCCCCCCGTAATCTCTCCCGGACTGGTATGGAGCGGAGCCGGGCATCCGGGATTTGCTCCGGAGCCGGGTTTTCGGAAGTCAAGGGAGGACACCCTAATATAATCTATATAATTAATATATATATATATATATATATATATATACTATTTATAATGTTGAATATTTTCTTCAGTTATATATATAATTATATAATATATATATTTTTATAATAGTATATAGATATATATTAGTATATATTATATATATATATATTATATATATATATTATTATAGTACCTATATTTATATATTATAATATTAATATTATTATAATATATATATATATTCGATACTATCAATCGAAAACATATCGATGATATTTATTCAGCTGATACATCGATATTTTTTCCCTCCGTATGGAATCAACGATATTTTCTATAGATGTAATGTAAATTTTTAGTTTTTTTGTCTCCATTATTTTAATAATATTTATTCAAAATGTAATGATTTTAAAAATTTCATGTGACCTCAGAGGGAGGGAGGGTAGAAAAGGGAAGGGAGAGAGGTTAAAGACTAAAGAGAACAATTTATGAAAATATTCATGATAGTTTATTTTTACTTTTCAAATAAACACTTATTTATTATGTGAAACAATATGAAAGTATAGGTTTTTTATGATATTAGTTAGGATAGTTAAGGGTATAAAATAAATCAAAACTTATAAGGCAATGCGAGATATTTTCTACGTTTATTTTCGATGCTTTATATCCCTATCATCACCCCATTTCTTGACCCCGCTACTTACCCCTCAGTAATATTTTCCAATGAACAGTACGGATATGATTTGTTTAATTAACTGTATATAAATTCAGCATATATTTTTAAAAAAAAAATCAAAATAGTGATATAATATATATGGGGTATATATATATGGAGTATTATATTATATAAGGTATATATATATATATATATAATATATAATATTTAAGTATTATATATATAGATTGTATATAGGTAAGGCCTTATATAATACCTATTATATATATTTACTATAGGTACTACAGCGAATAAATTTATTAAATTATATATCTATATTAGCCTATATAATAATATATATTTTAAAAATTTTCGATATATCTGATTTTTTTTAATATATACGCCATCAACTACCACTCAGGATTTACGGACACCCAAGGTTATCCCTATTACTTTTTTCAGTTTTAGGGACCTAAAAATATTAATTAGGTATGGCTAAACCAGTGGTCACAGAATGATCTTGGGCATTATTTAATATAATCTTTTGAGAACAGAGTCTATGCCATCACTGCAAGATCTTGAAAATGAGGTGAAAAATAATCAGTTTGGTTTTCCAATGAGAACAATAACATGTGGTGAGATTCTCCAGAACCGTAGGTTAATGAAAGTGTGAGGCGGAAGTTTGCAGTGCAACCAAAGGGTCTCGCAGAAGGGTTCGGAGGTTCGACGCTGCAAACACATTTGCTTGGGTAGCGCACGGCGACGGCCGAAGGGGGGTGTTGAAGTCTGTCTCAGTTTGTGTATGACCCCCTCTGGACACGGAATAACTGCCTGACACCGTCCTGGCATGCTCTCAATGAGTGGCGAATATCCTGGACAATGATTTGATCCCATACATCGTTCAGTGCCTGTCGCAGGTCCAGTAGGGTCCGTGGAGGGGTTGCAGCAAGTTCGGATCCAACGTTTCAGGACCATTCCACAAATGTTGGCGATTGGGGGTTGAGGTCCGGGCTATATTTTGGCCACTCCAACGCCGTATTTTGAACCGTCCTAAGGTAGTGCGTTCCAACATTGGGCCTATTGTGTGTCTTGCATTGTCATGCATTAGGATGAAAGAGTCGACCGATGTAGGGGGCATATGCACGATCATATGGTTCGGAGATGTTCTGGTGATATAGCCGGTTACGCTGTAAGGAGTGCCTCGCATGCGAAGATATGCAACTTCGCGTAGGCCCCCGATAAAGAGATGCGTCCCCAGACCATAACCGCCCACTTCCAAACGGCGGCATCTGCAGCACAATTGCATTGCGCAACCTCTCCGTCGGGTTCGTGCGGTATATCTCTCTAAGTACGCCTGTTCAGTACAGATTCACACTACTCGGACTCGATCCGTAAAGAGCAGCCTTTGCCCAAATCGTCGACTTTTGTTACAATGGGGAGGTGTGGTTCTAGGGCAATTTATGTGCAGTCGAGACCTTAGATGTGCCGTGGGGCGGTGGAGCCTAGGTGGCAACGGCTTCCGGGGCCGGTAATTGTATGTTCCGCAAGGCATACGAAGGCGCACTGTAATTGTCACTCAAACGGCTTGGTGCCAAGTGTACTCCGTCGAGCTGTATCTGGCAGTATGGTCGTGCCGTGTGTGGCACTCCTCGTAATGCACACAGACGTATAAATCGGTCTTCACGGGTGTCGTGGCCTGGGCCTACCTTGTCCTCGCCGGCGATCATTGTCAGGGTTTCATGTAACCCGTGGATCAACCCGTGCAATCGTTTGTGGCGTGCTACACGAACCGTCGACCAAGTGCACGTTACCCATGTCCTTCGGGTGGAGTGTTGTTATCTGCAGGCACTGATCCTCTGACAGTTGACGCACTATCCTCTTCCATGTTTATCGGAAGTGCACTTTGTACGGAAATGATCCTTGCTCGATTCATACTCGCGACAAACCTAGGCCGCCACCTTCTCCCCAGGTCTAGTTGACATATCGTTGATGGTGGTTTCTAACTTTTCGCCGTGAAGGCCCAATTACTGCAGCGAATTATCTGCGGGGTGGTTACATAGTTACACTGATGACTGTTTTGTTGTTGTGTTGGTGTGGGTTTTCATGAGGTTAGGGGCCTTTCCCGTTCATGCGTGTGATATTTACCCTAGTGGTACGTTATTTTTGACGAGTAGTAAATATGATATATAGGAGGTATATTAATATATATATAGTATAGGTATAGGTATATATATATATGTATATATATATATATAGGTAGGTATATATATTTATATATATAAAGGTCATATATATATATATATAATATTATATATATATATATATATGAGAGAGAGAGAAGAGAGAGAGAGAGAGAGAGTATGTTGAGAGAGAGGGAGAGAGATGAGAGAGAAGAGAAGAGAGAGAGCGAGAGAGAGAAGAGAGAGAGAGAGAGAGAGAAGAGAGAATTATAATATTATGATAGGGGTTTATCTAGTCCATCATATAAAAGGCATAACTAAAAAGCTTTTAACTATTTTAAAAAATTGCGGAATATTCCACTTTTCTTTTTTACGAGTTCTAACACAATAGGCAGGAAGCGAGTCACAATTGCCAGAGTTTCTCAGAAGTCCCATCCATCTAGCAGAGCCAGGTTTATTCGCTTCTGATTATACAAAAATACTAATTTATTTGTCACTATAGGTTAAATATTATAGGATATATATATAATTAGGCTATATAATATATATTATTATATTATAATACTATATATAAGTATATATTATATATATTGTATATATATATATAAATATATTGACTATATATCTTTATACATAAATAGTATGTTTAATATTAATAGCGTAGTAAGGCAGTAGATGTTAATGGAAACTCGCTTTGGTTATTAAGGCCAGTGGGTGTATAGGTGGATGGGGTTATGAAGAATTAAGAGGTGGGGTGGCAGTGGAAGGTATTAGAATGATGGAGAAATGGAAGAGAGTGAGGGTGCCCTACCATATTATATGCGGAGCACAACAAAAGGAAAAAATGAAGAAGTTTCTTGATGGATGCATGGTGTGGAAAGGAGTATTGAGGGATTGGTAGAGAAGAAATATGAGCAGGGTGAGTTGTAAAAGGAGGGGTTTGAAAGTCACGTAGATAAGAGTAAGATTATGGTTGTGAGGCGAGGACAGTCCTCGGTGTGAAGTGTGAAGTTATGTTAGACATAGTTTAAGTGACCGCGTTTAAATATTTTGGGATATTATACACTTGTTGAATGAAAAGGAATGAATGATGCAGAAATGTAGTAAAGGTATTAATTTGTGATGGTAGGAGGGTGGGTGGTGGCATTTAATGGGGGCTTGGTAGATTGTAAAAGGTAACTAAAAAGGTCTTGATGTGCGACTAGGTGTCCGTAGGGACTGTGAGGTATGTTTCTACCTGTGTTATATATATGCAGGTGAAACTATGGTTTTTGGAATAAGAGAGACACAGACCTAGAAGTACAATTGTGTTCGATGGACAATCTGAGGGGGGTGTTAGATATATTAGGATAAAGAATTGATAAAATGGGAGATGAATGCATTTTATGAGTTGTGTGTGTGTGAAGGAAGGGGTAAATGAGAGTTTAATAAATGAAAGTACATTTGAGATGGTTTGGTCATAGTGGAAAGGATGGATGCTAGTACTGGTTGGTTATAGCGGATATATGGTGTAAGTTGGATGGGAACCGAACCGGACTGGGAGACGAAGAAAAAGTGGATTGTAGTCATTAAGGAATGTTCTGAAAGGGAGAGGAGAATGAGAAAGTGTTGGCAGAGACGAGAAGGAAGGTGCATAGATAATAGCAGTGAATGGCGGGGTTTTATGAGGGAAGGTATGGTTGTGGCTCAGCACCTGGCCAGGAATAACCTTCTACATTGACGAGAATTGCCATAGTCGAGGGGGTTCGTTGCAGTCCAGTGAGCCCTAGGGTTGGATTTTTCTGAGACTAGCGACGAATTCTCAGCTTATGGGTTTATACAATACGAAGATGGGCGGTAAGGCTGGGCTTCCTTTTTTGACATTGCGTAATAGGATTATTCTTCTAGGGCTACTTTTTTATCTGTTTTCGGTGGCATGTGACTGCACCCTTACCGGCACAGTCCTTGGGGAAATAAGGTGGGTGATGATGATGGTATAGGAGATCATATATAAGTTAATATATTATAAGTTATATATATATATATATATATATATATATATATTATAATATATATATATTACTAATATAATATATATATAATATAATTATATATATATATCAGAAATAACATTCAGTTTAGTGCTTCATATCTTATACATGTAATAAGGCGTGTTGTGAGAAATGTGCGGGCAGATGTAAGGACGTGTATAAGCAGCGTATGACAGTTCTGAGCATGTGTCCGTGTTTTACAATTCGTTGGCTTTGAACGGCACTGTCGTTGTGCGTTGTCCGAAAGTGTTAATTAAGAGTGATCCACTTTGAGCAGATAGAGCACACATTAACTTTCTTGTCAAATTTTTACGGAAACGTTTACAGAAACAGTTCAATTTGGATAAAAGGATAGATGTATGGCGATGAATAATATATCAAGCGAACACGGCCAAGGTTTTAAAAAGCGTCAGACCTCCAAGGTGGAAATCTCCGAGTTATTCCACGAAAACAAAATAAGTTTGAGCATAATCACTCAAAATGGGGAAGTCATGCTGGAGGTCTTCTTTTGAAATTAAAGGCTCGTGCACTTTGAGTGGTCATACCGTCAAGGGTCGTACGGTTGACCGAGGGAAGGCATAAATGTTAACAAATTGGATGATTCTCCGTCCGTCCTCGTGACGCAATCAGGGGACGCAACGGTGCTGAACTTGAAGAGCGAAAATTGGGTATAAGCTTACCATGTCAAATGCCGCATTATTTCAGACGCACCAAAAAGGGTTAAAAAAAAAAAAAAAAAAAATAAATAAAAAAAAAAAAAAAAAAAAAAAAAAAAAAAAAAAAATTGCCTGGTAGATCTTCCCATGAAATTTTTAACCTATCGCAAATGTGTAATAGGATAATTTTTTAAAACACCATTTTATTATTAATTCATTAAGGTTGTTGGGCCAACATTTTAATACTTTCTATTTATCATTGTTTTGGAACAAACTAAACTTATTCCACATTATTATTCTCGACAAAATAGAAACACAAGGTGAATCTTCCCTTATGTAGAGCACAGTAGATAATTTTTGCTGTATTTGGTCATGGAGTTGGCGGTCGAGGTCTGGAAGGGGACTGGAATTGGGCGGTGGAACGGAACAAGGTGCGTTTAGGAGTGGTAGAAGATGTGTTGTCAAATCTTTACATTGAAAACAAATTGATTTGGAAATGGAGGGGAGAGAGTAACTTATATTAAAGTTTTATTAATTATGTCCTTTTAACATGGACGCTTAATAGGGGAAGCTTTAAAATGTAAGTGAAACAAAATACACAGAAAAGTTTCGGTGGGTAGGCTTTGAATGGATCAAAGTATGGTATGACGATAGTGGTGAAGCGGTGTGTAGAATAAATGGTGTGCAATGGTGATTGGGTCTTTAGGATTATAGGGAGGTGAGGACAGGGGTGTGTTTTGTTCTCTTGGTTTTTCAATGTGTATATGGGATGGGGTTATGAAAGAAAGCAGTGAGGTTGGGATGGAGAAAATGGTGTTAGAAGATTGGAAGAATGGGAGAGGAGGAAGGGGTGCCCGCTAGCTATTGATATCGGATGATTTGGGTTCTGTGTGCGGAATCTGAGAGAGGTTTGAAGGAGGATTGGGGGGTGGAGAGATTCTGGGCAGGAGTATGTAATTAGGAGGGGTCTGAAAGTAACGGTAGATAGTAGTAAGGTTTATGGTGTTGCGGAGTTGAGGCAGTCCCAGTGTGTTGAAATTAATGGTTAGATGATGAAAGCAGCTGGAGCAAGTGTCGGAGTTTAAAAAAAAAATATTTTTAAAGGGTATGTTGGTTGGGATGAAGA
>JABUQX010106969.1:0-28086 GCA_015478945.1 Trachelipus rathkii | reverse complement strand
ATTGAAATTTCATTAAACGTCAATTTAAGACACCAAAACAATTAATAAATTCTCTTTCTGTTCTTTTGTAAATTGCATTTCAATGAAACACATTATTTTTCAAATGACTGATATGTAATGTATCTCAAAGATTTAAAATATCATCAATGTATTATATATAGCATTTGTAATAAAAAACAAATAATAAAATTTTCAAAATGTTGAATGATAGGATTCTTCCCCAGGTAAGAGATTCGATTCTTGTAATGATGAATATATTACACACAGCGAATTTTAGAAGTTAAAATTTTTAAAGTTAACTATGCTGGGAGTTAACTACATACAAATAAATATTTAATTGAGTATTATTAAAATACTAAAGATATTTTATATATATAATACGATTGCACACACCATACATATTACTTCTATGTATTGCACTTATAAGACTATAATTACAATCACTTATACCTAAGCAATTTTGATATTTAGCATTAGTTCTCAAGAGAACACAACTTGTATTTAAAATAGACTGAATATAACACTTACAAAACAATCACATCACGATGAATATCACAATATAACACAATTAATATTCACAACTATATAATTAATGAGACACACACCGAATCGTTTCACCTTAAATATAAGTATCATCACTATTATATTATATTTATTTGGTAATCTTTAAAATTGAGTTTTTAACGTATTTGTCAACATTTAAAAAAATAGAGTGTGTTTCAGTTGGAAAAGCCACATTAATTCAAAGCATAATAAAAGAGAATAAAAAAAAGAGGACATACCAAACCGTAATTGTAAAATTTCTGAATCTTTTTTTATTAAAAAACAAGGTTTTTGCAACTCAACTGAATAATATTTTTATATGAAAATTTTCAAAAAAAATTTTTGTTTATTATAAAAAAACAAATATATAGATGAAAAAAATTTCTATTAATATATATAAGAAACAGAATCCTAGAGTTTTTAATAAAAAAAGACACTCTTAATTCTACAATTAATCAATAAATTCGCTTTCTGCCTTTTGAACACCTTTTTTATTTGCTACAATATTTCAATGATAACACTATTACTATTCTTTTAAAAGACATTTGTATAAAGAAACTCTTAAAAAGTAACATGAACCTGTTTTATAAACTCAATTTAGAAATATGTGACAGCTTTAATATTTCTCATATATATATATGAAATTTTATAGTAAAAAATCGTTTGGTACACTTTCATTATAGAAATGAGTTTACCGTATTCAAGCGATTGTTTGTATACAAAATAAATAAATGTCATGAAAATTGCAAATTTCAATAAGCAGAATGGAGTGTTATGTAATAGGTTATGTAATGTACAGTAGTGAAACTAAAGGTCTCGCTGACCATATATCAATATTAATGATTTTATTATAGATAAGAATATATTTCTAGTATTGAGTAATACCTGTTTTTAATTTAAATATAAAAAAATTTAACAACCTAAAAAATTAAAACGCGTTGTATAAACTTACTATCACTTATATGACAAATTATTCTACTGTTATATTTGGGACAATTGAATAGTAGTAAAGACCAGTAAAAAAATTTTACAAAAAATTTTATTTGTATGGTTAATTCTGATAAAAATTTAATTTGTTAGTATATATATATTCGAGATCAGTTGCATCCTTCAATAACATCTTAACCAATAAAATATACAGATTAGTTCCAATTAATTCAATAATAGGAACCAAATAAGCAAAGAAAAGAGATGAGACATTTCAGATGAAAAACACTATTATATTTTGTCTCTAAATGTATATGAAAGAGTACCGTTAAAACCTTACATCAATTTTAAAGAATTTAGAAAACGTCCTTTTAATAAAATTTATAAATGAATTTATCGTTGAAAATTTAGTTGATATTCTTTACTTTTTTAAAGAGTTTGATTTAAGTCATTGTAATAATCGTAGATAAATTTACATTAGTTAAGAGTTTTGTGAAAACCTGTTTATAAAAAAAAACTAATTTAAATCTAGAAGTTAAATCTTTAATAAAATTATTTTAAAACAGGACGTCTTTTCAAATAACTAATATATTTTGACTATATGTGTCCATATATAAAAATATACTAAAATAAATATAACAATTTTTCAATTTAAAAGAAGTCGTCCAATTTTAAGTACATCCTACAAAACTATTTGTTCAATATCAATTCATTCTATTGCACTATTTGAATTTGAATATGAGCAAATTTTTCAAAATATTGAAAGATCTACATTTTATAGTATCACAATGCGTAGTGTCACACACTACCGTTCATAAAATAGAAACCCTCATTTAAGACGAATTACCAAAATAAATATTCATAATAGTTTTACTTGTGCTATTTTAACAAAAAAGGAGCTGGAAAATGAATTTATTATATAGTTTAGGGTGTCGTAAGGAAAGGGGTTAGAACGGTTTTTGAGATTGGAGAAAATTTACAGATTAGGTTGTCTGTTTGACTTGTTATATGACAAGTAATTTGAAAGATTAGGTTTATAAGTAAAAAGAATTTGAAGCTTAGCATTAAAATGTGGACGACGGTATGTTTCGTGGTAGGAATGGGGTGATGATAACATGTTGATCGGGGTGGTGGGGATAATGAACAGGAGAGAATAGAGAGCTCTTTAAAAGTACGATGGTCTTGATGGAATTTTTAGCAAGGTGGGTAAATGGAGTGTTTGATTTAAAACGAGGGGTAGTTTCAGGAGACGCTTCGAACCAACGGACAGAGAGGTGAGAAATCAAGAGATCTTATAAGGCAAATGCAATTATTCTATTGAAGAGGTGAAAAGGGCCATAGGCCTGTGATAAAAACGGTGATGCTAGACGGCGAGGCTGCGGTGTGAACAGACGTGTTAACAACGCGAAGGGGGTGTGACTCGGAAAACATTAAATATAATGTACGCCGTATTGCGCAGGTTCCGTGCTGTTGTCGTAGGTTAAGATTGCAGGTAATCTATACTTAGAAAATATTGAGGGTTAGTGTTTAGCGACATCAGCAGGTCGAGGAGTGTGCTTTTATCTCGGTCAAGGGACATTTTGAAAACACTGACGCAGGCATATTAATGGTTTCGATTGAAGTGCGGAGATGGTGTTGCGAGAGAAGCATATAGAAAGCTAGTTTAATTAAATATTATATCCGTGCTTTTTAAATTATGGAAAAACTGCTATATTTAAGAAGAGTGTATGCCAAAAAAATATTTCATTATCAAAATACAATATATTAATTATGGTGAAAAAAAAAATACATCTCTAAATGGCTTTTATTAAGTGAAAAGTTATAAGGCTATGTTATAAGTAAAAATCCGGCTTTAAAAGACTTTAAAACTTATATCTAGAAAATACGAGAACGTGCTGTTAAATATTTCTTCAACATTACAAAATTTAAAATCGTCGACTTAAAACAGTACGCCCCTTTTTTCCTAATGTTCAAACATTGTTGAAATATTTGTAATTCTTAAAAATTGAGTTTTTTACCCGGGATTCAGCATTGAGAAGGGGGGGACGATTTGTGATCTTCTTCCCACTGTGGTGCTAGATTTATCGAAAGTTTATTTTTTGTTAGGGCGATTTATGGTAAGTAGTTTTAGGTGTCTATAATTGACGTGCGTTGGGCGGGTTTTAAATGAACATTTATATTTGTCTTTTATATACCTATATACAACAGTAATTATTTTTTGTATTAGTATTTTTTTGAAAACTTTTAAAATAAAAATTTAAACTTAACTTCTAAAAATTACGCTTTTTCCATGTAAATTTTCTTTATTAACAAAAATTAGACCATGAAAAGACTCACGAATATTTTTCCTAAATTCACATATTTCTTGTTGTGAAAAAAATCCAAAAAATTGTGAGTTTGGCCACTTTTAATTTTCACATTTATTTGAAAATATATATTCGATGTGTTTCATTGAAATGCAATTTTAATAAATTAAAACAGACAGAAAAGAGAATTTATTATATAATAAGTTTTAGGTGTCTTTAAATTTTTAAGACAAAATCGATTGACATTTCTGATTAAAAAATACGCTCAATCTTTATACAGAAGACACATTACTCATAAACTATTGAATAAATTCTTTTTTCTGCTTTTTGAAATTGCATTTCAATGCAAAACAGTATTTAAATTTTTGGTTATAATAATTTTTTTCAATATTGGAGATTAAATAAATACCGTTGAAAAACTCAATTTATAAGACTAAACAACTATTTTTCTACGAGTCAATGTCGTATTGAGGTTTTGGTATTTTTAAAAATTTGGAAATGCACTACTACCAATAATATCATCCAGTAGTGTTGAAAAACCTGGTGTTTCAATCAAATCTAATAATATTTTACTGAGTCTTTCTCCCATGGCAAAATTACGCTTAGTCTAATAATTTCACATATAAATTTAAGAACTTTAAAAGTATCTGAAGTTTTATACGACCTAAATTAGGTATAACATTCCCTGATATAGACTTATAGTCTCGTTTAATTTCACCGGATAAATTTCTCGTATCCTCTTTGCTACCCCCTCCCTAATAAGACTGACAGAAGAACCACTGTTGATGTACCCCGTAATTTCTTTAATAAACTATTCAACAGTTAAACTTACCTTAAGAAAATAGCTCTTACCTATTAAAGGATTTTCCTCCACTCTAAATGCGTTCGTGGAAAGTGAATTTTTAACCTTATTTGAAATAAAATCAACCTCAATGGGGCTTAATACGGCATCTTGAGGTGCCAGATCCGTAACCCTTTTCAAAAATTTTCATCATAAAAAGACCTCTCATGCGATAGTTTCGCTGGGCGGAATGCGGAATTATTATAAAAATTTTGCGCATGGCGCGTATTCATAGAACAGTTATTTCATCTAAACTGCAAAAAATGCGAACTTTTATCGTGAAATTCATCTTCACGGACTCCATATTTGACATTTATACTCCTTCCATTTGAGTATGAAAGATAATTTGGGTCTAATGAATTGACCTGAGATACGTGGTGACGTTCATCATTTTGGAACGAATTCAGAGACTGATACTTAACTATTCTATTTCCGTAAGTTTGTGGGGAGTTTCTACCCGAACATACCTGCCTATTCTGGACATTAGTATTATATTTATTAACTTTATTAGGCATATTTGACATCCTGACAAAAATTTACATGTGAATGATAATTACGGCCGCTCTGACCTTGTGTAAAACCTTGTTTAGAACCCCTAGAAAACGAAGAATTAGAATGAACATTATTTGTACCTTGAGAATATTTCTCTAACTCAGCAGGTGTAATTACCTTAACTCTATTCAAACTTTGTTGAGAATGAGGATTCCAAATAGTATTTTGGCATCTCCTCTGCGAGCCACGAATGTGTTTTTGGAAACAGAGAGCAAAAAGGACCATATATACATTGCGAAGTATGATGCCCTACCCTTTCACACGTCTTACAAAAGACATTACTTCGTGTGTTTTGACGTCTCGGAGTCGGAGACTGAGGTTTTGAAGAAGAATAAGCAGCATTATTAGTTTGAGTTCTTACTCTATGAGACTGATGAAAAAGAAGGATTAACTTGGTTTTCCTTTCATGGTTGTGGCTGTTATCACGGAATTACATATTTCAATTAGACGTTTTCCCGAACGAAAGAATGCAACCTTTTCCAGCTATTTATTATTTGAACTCTCTTCAAATAACTTTTGAATCTGTTTAGGTATCGATTGGAGATACAGAACTGCTCAATATTAAAACTCTTTGGAACTGCGGCTTAGCATTGATATATAAGGAAGAAAATACACACACTACGTTGTTCTGCATGAAAACTCCACACCGTGTAACAGCGAAGACGAGTCTAGAAAAATCTGCAATGCCCTCTGCGACTCTGTAAGATATTCGGGGAGCGAATGATTAGCGTTCCACCTCACATCAATAAAATCTTTAAAAGCCTGCGAGAAACACTTAGAATTAATGGGTCCAAGCATAAGGACAAATCAGTCTTAAATTGAAGCCAACTGGAAGCATGAAGTATTCCGGAATCGATTTGTATATAGTGAATGAAAACATTCCCCTCCTTGTGCGAAAGGAATCTGGTGTAAGCCCTCAATTTTTCTGCATCGGTGCTAATCCCCTCGTCGTCAAAATAAAGCTCAACAGCAGCCAGCCACGAGTTTAAAGTAGGTCCTCGCCAATTATTGTCTATGTAACCAATTAAAATCGGTATGTTGGGACGTGTATGGGTAAGTCTATCAATGTTTAATGTAGGATTAGACATGTTTTCAGATTGACCAGAAGCGCCAGAAGAAGAATTATTTTGTAAACTATTATCCAGTTGTTGTCCCCTCCACCTCTAATGGGAGCAATTTCTTTATTATCGTCGGTGACGAGCACGTTTTCTTCCTCCAAATCGGAAGGCATTTAAAAATGAAACAACTCATTCATTCTTAAAAAGTCAATCTCAAACAAAAAGATGACAAAAACTACGTACAAAAGAACGAATATTTCACGAACAGACAAAAAAAAAAAACAAAAAATGACAAAAAAATGACAAAAAGTTACGATTACAGCATAAAGAGAGAAAGAAAAGAAATAAAGTACTTCATAACGGACCAAAGACGAAGACAAACACCAAAAATGATTTATTTACGACACAAAAGAATAAACCCAATTTATTTGTACAGAAAAAAAAAAAAAAACACTTTAAAATTACTTATCTTCCAAGCAGTGTTCCTCTGGACATCATTATAAGTTGACTTGAAATTAATTATAAATATCGAGGACGTTTGCCCCGCAAATAAAATCAAATATTAAAAAAAAAAAAATAAATAAATTAAATATTTAATCTTAGCCACCAAAATCTTATAACTATGTTGTTCAATAAAAAAATATTTGCCCTGCACACTTATGCCTCTTGGTGAGAAATCCTCCGATAAATTACTCCAAACTTGATTTGAAAATATCTTAATATCCGCAATTATGAAGTTTGCTTTCATCAACTTTTGAATTCGAGTCGAGTTTTCTTTCACAAAAGCGTACAAAAATGTACCTTAAAAATATTAAATTATCTATAATATATGGGAATAATTTATGATATTAGTATAATATATATAATATTATATTATATATATAATATACTATATATATATAAATATATATATTATAATATATATTTATTATATATAATTATATAAATAAAAGAATAAATTACTTAGTCCAAAATATGGAGTAACATTGCTAGTCAAAACTACCTTTTACGTGCTTTAACCAATATGTATCCCCCCAAAAAATCACACACATTCACCTCACACGCTATGGTGACAAGTGCTGACAGAATATATTAACACAATCCCCAAAAATACACGAACTCAATCTCTTTTCACTCTCTTCTCTCTCATTACAGCCAACAGAGAGACGCGTTGGAAAAAGATTATCCTGCAGGCTGATAGCTTTGATGTCACCCAAATAATTTAGTGAGATTTCACTGGAAATGGAACTCTATTACTGTTGGTGTATAGTCGATGCGTGGGAATCCTCTACTAAATTCTGTTCTCGAGACGCACAGAAGACAGATTTTTAAACTCTCTGTAGAAACTTTTATTCATCCACAAAAAAATGTACCGACAAACAGCTTTTACACACAATTCAACAATCACCATACAAACACACACATATATATATATATATATTATATATTATATTATATATATATATATATAATATTATATATATTACATATATATATACCCTATATATATATATATTATATATATCTTATATATATTATTTACAGTATATATTATAATATATATTATAGTATATATTTAAATATATATATATATATATTATTATATATATATATATGATATATATAATATTAGTGATGGGACGATTAATCGTCATCGTCATCTGCAAAATCGGCATATTTTGGCATATTTTTTTTGCATCGTCATCGTCATCGTCAATTTCTGCATAATTTTTGCCGATTATTTTGCGATTAATTGAACAAATATTAGGAATTTTGAATAAGTTATAACTCAATAAATATAATAATAATAATAATAATAATAATAATAATCATAATAAATATAATAAATATATAATATATATATATATATATATATAATATATATTATATATATATAGTATATATATATATAATATAATATATATTATATAATATATAAATAATATATATATATATATTATATATATATATATAAATATATAATATATATATATATATATATATATATATCTTATATATATAACTATATATATATATATATATATATATATATCCATTTTGCTATGGTATGTATGACATTCCAGTGCCTAAATGAGTTCGCTTTTCTGTTATGCTTATAATCCACAACTCTGCCTCCAGACATACATATCAATACACAACTTCAATATCACACCCCTCTTCTAATACAACATCTTACAGACATCCCTATCCTTATATCCATACGTGTAGGGAGAAAAAAATTGCCCACATCGTATGTCCTAGACGTGTCGTAGAAGGCGACTAAGGGACGGTTGTAGTTAGTTTGGCTGCCTACTACCACTATCTTTTGCCAGGAATGCTAATGCATGCCTCCGAGAAGGTCGTGATCGCAGTAAGCGCCTTCTCCTTCGGCGAAATGTATGAATCGTATGGGTGGATTATAGAAAGTCAGAGGAATAAATGTTGAGGAGGAGAGGGAAAGAAGTGATGGATGTATTAGAAAGGGCAAATTTGAATTTGCTCGCTGGACTAAACAAACAGATGAAAGGAAACACGTGAAATGAGTGTGTGGTGTGAATGTGTTTGTGTTGCTGTTGGAAAGGAATGAGATGGGATAGAATGGATTTGCAAATTCTGGATGAGTGAGTTGTGGTAAGAGAGCTTATGGTAAGATTTTGTGTGTGGTGTATTAGAAGTCTAAAGGTTAAATTTAAGTTTGAAAAACTCAAGATATGTGTGTTGCGGACATATGATCCATCTGAAGGGAATGTTGAAAAGAGTACGACTGGGAATATCGCTGAATAATGATGTTTTTGGATGGGGGTAATAGGAGATTCAGTTCATTGCCACATATCTGCCCATTCAAGATTTTTTTTTTTACAGTTTGTCACCGCTCACGGGCAGAGCGCCTGTATTCAAGAGGGCGGGTGTATTACTCTCAAAAGTTCACCCTCTAGCGCAAATTAACGGCATATGAGCACAGACGCAGGCTTTAAACTGAGGGATTAAATCCAGTAGGAAATACAGAAGAATGGAAGAGAATTCCACAAAACAGAGGTGGTGGAAAAGAAGGAAGCAGCCACAGCAACGAAGCCTGGAGCTAACCAATGTCACACACAATACTCGTGCCGAAGATACCAGACCCTATTGGCTACGAAGGCGTCGTAAAGGTGGCGGTATACGCGAGTGATAAGTTCCCTCGTACACCTGCCGCTGCGGTACCTATAGGATTAGAGATAAAGCATCCAACATCGCCTTGCAAGATAGAGGGGTCAAGGTTGAACTGGAAAGGTGCAGACAGTTTTTATAAGTTTTTTGCCGTTGACTCGAGCCTGTCCAAAACGGGTGAAAGCAGAGCCCCCCCCCCCAGATATGAAGCAGTACTCCATACATGGCGGATGAGACCTTTGTAATAGCGATCAACTGAGAAAAGGAGAAATTCTCACAGTCTAAACAGAACTTCCAGTTCCTTTGAGGCCGCCCTAGCAAACCATTGTGATGTGAGTTTCCAAGACATTTTTTGGTTCATGTTAAGGCCAAGGATGTTTAAATTGTCAACGGAGAGAGACAACAGAACCGTCGAAAGAGACAGGAAAGTTAGAAAGAAATTTTGGAGAAGGAGATTTAAAAAATTTGGGGTTTTAAAGAATTGAATTTCTAAAGTGATTTCTATCCATCAGCGAGAATAAAACCGAAAAGATTTAGACGAGAGGCAATTCCAGAAGTAAAAGTGAGATAGATTGATATGAGTTAAAGAATGAAGGGTCGAGCATCGAATACGAGTGAATAGAGTTAGAGGTGCGGTGAGAAGATCATTAATGAAGGTAGGAATAAAGTAAGGAGATAACAGAACCCTGAGGAACACTACTATTTTTAGATTTCAAGGATGAAAGAAGCCGCCCCCATCAAACAACCGATATTGAGCGACTTTAAAAGAGAAAGCTAGAAATAAGTAAGCAAAGAAAAGGAGAAAGCCCAAAGGAGGGGAGCTGGAAGCAGTGGACGGTGCCATACTCGGTCAAATGCTTGGGATATGTCAAGCGCCACCACCCAAGTCTTCCCCGTATTCCTACGAGCGAAAAACCATAAAATCGTTTGATAGGAATGGTATATCGCCGCTTCGTGGCAGCGACAACACTTTTAATCTTGATTGAGTCATTGAGAGAATTGAGAAGGGTTTCAAGCTCTTAGATAGAAATACAAGTGAGAGCTACAGGCGATAGTTAGAAGATCGAGCGGCTTCAATTTTTTCGGAATAGGTTGGACATTTGAGAGCTTCCAACACTGAGGGAGGGAAATGGCTAGTATTGAGACATAGAGAATTAGTTGAAGCTAGGGTCGAAAGATTGCCTTTTCAGTTGGAGAAATAGCAACACAATGATCAGATCGAATAAATGCTTTGGGCAACTTTACAGAAGTTGCTAGAGATGAAAGATTTTGTCCAGTAGAGAAGAGACCCAAGGAGGTTAGCGCACTTTCCCTTTGATGAAAGCCAGCTTGCTCGTCGAAGAGTATCCCTGCAACGATTCTAGCTGAATGAAAATTAAGAAGAGTGATTGGAGAACGAGAATTTTCCACCCCCGGTACGCATGTCTCTAGCCTGAATGGCCAAGAAACAAGCACGAGAACATGGATTATGAGGAAAGAAAGATTAGTTTTAGAAGGAATGATGAGGAAAGACAAATTTATCTTGAAGAGGAAAACTTGCTAGTCCCATCAACGGATACAGCTTCCTCCTTATCTTTTAATCTTTATACATCCATCATTAGTCCTTATTGAGGTAGCCAATTTGCTATCATCTGCAAACTTGGAAACCTTACATTTAAGTCCTTGGACTAAATATTTTATACATGTATGAGGAACAGCCACTTGACCTAAGAAATCGTTACGGACACAAACATGTCTCCTCATTTCATTAATAAATACTTTTCATTTCATTGATGATTAACTATTATTATTATATGTATTATTATTAATTATTGCTTATTGTTATTGTTATTGTTTATTGTTATTGAATTATTATTTTATTATTATTATTATTATTATTACTTATTATTATTATATTATTATATTATTATTATTTATTATATTATTATTATTATTATTATATTTATTCCTATATCTGAAGACTTAAGGAATCAAAATTTTTGATCGCTAGAAATATTTCGGGAGGTTGAACCCCCTGACCCTCCTGTCTACAGCCTTATATATATATATATATATATTATATATACCGTAAGGTGGGGCAAACGTAGGCCACTTGCCACTTTTCCCCATGCTAAGGTTTGTGGAAATTCTATTATGTATGTTATCAACCCTATATTTTATGACATGCTTCCTTAATATTCTGGGAAGGGTTCATGACATTCTTTTGTTTAAAGGGTTGTATTGTAAAACCACAATGTAGGTGGCTACCTTTGCCTCATCAAATAACCCCATTGGGGCAAATGTGGCCACCAAATTTTTAAAACTCGAAATTTATTATTTTTTAAAAATTTTTACATAGTTATTGTAAGTATGTGTTTTAAGGTTGGAAAAAAGACACGAGCGCAACTTATTTATTAAACAAGAAGAATAATATTGTAAATTGAATACAAAAAAAAAATAAAAAAATCTTTTTAGTTCCTTTTTTGACTAAATCTAATAATTCAATAGCACTAACTATGGTACCTATGCAGTTATGGCATACATAATGGATGTTGTGCTCTTGGAGGTATTTAAAATGTGTTCCGCATGTTTTGCTCCCTCCTAATTTGTATTTTTCCCTTTGGGTTGTCAGTGAGGTTTGTTTCATCAGGTTTTGTGGAGGAACATTCTCTAAGGTGATTTGAAGGTTATTGAAGAACTCCTGTACGATCTCCTCGCTTACAGCTGCTCTTTCTGCTTATGTTTTGACAAACACGCCTTGTCAAAATATTCCATTCTCTTCAAAAAAAAACTAACCCACTCAATTCCTGGTCTGTTGTCATTGAATACTGGAATGTTCCTACTGCCATTGTCAAGGTAGTATTTGACAAAGTCTTGTAGATGTTGAACATCGAAAGCCAACCCGAAATCCCCCAGGGTCGCTAGGTGGCGCGAGATCAAACTCCTCAATTCTGATGAGAGCAGTCTTCTTACCCATTTTTCTGGGGGATTGTGATCGGCCTGACAAGCGAGCTTGTATTGATGAACGCTGGATGTTATACCGCCGTTCAGCCTCCCGTATCGATGTGCCATTTTTAACATCGACTAATGCCCTCGCCATGTCCTCTTCGAAGTAGTTCATGAGCTCTGGGTTCTTTCTCTTATCATCTCGGACCATTTTCCTGAAAAGAAACAGCAAAAATTATATTTTGTAGAAGTTTATTGTTTGATAATACTTTAAACTACATTTCCGAGGTTTATTGAATTCAAAATATTCAAGAATGATTTTTTTTTTACATTAAACCCCATTCCCAGACATGGCTACCTTTGCCCCCATATGTGGCTACCTTTGCCCCATGTTGTGGCCACCTTTGCCCCAAAAAATATTTATTACAATATTTTTAATTCAGTACTTACTTAAAATGTTTGGCCACTTCTAATGTCTTTAAGAATAGTGCAAGTATTATATATACCCTTTGCAGCTGATAAAATGCATTCGTTAATGAATTGCACTTCTTAGAATTTTCAATAAATTTTTAAACAAAACATATGATTCTGAAAATGCTGGAAAAAAGGTCGTAATTAGGAGTCAGAAGTACGGTTTCATTTAAGAATAAAAGACAAAACATAAACCTACATATTTATGGTCTTAAATACTAAATTTTAATAAATAAAATAGGTTTTTAAGGCACTGGCTACCTTTGCCTCATCCGGGCACCTTTGCCCCACGTGTCTACAATTACCCCACCATATGGGTAATTATAATATATATATTTTATTATATTATATAATATGTATATATATATATATATATATATACTATATATATAATATATAATATGATATTTTATATGTATGATGAGTATATTATAAGAGAGAGCGAGAGAGAGAGAGAGAGAAGAGATTTTAACCATAGTTTTTTCATTAATCGTCAATCGTCATCTGTCATCTCATCGTCATCGCAAAATTTGCTGAAATCGCATCGTCATCGTCATCGCCAAATTTCCATAATCGTCCCATCACTATATATATATATATATATATATATATATTATATATATATATAAATATATATATATATAATATATATATATATATATATATATATATATATATATATAGAGAGAAGACAAATAATAATAATAATAATATTATTCTACTATTAATCTATTTAATAAATCTTTTATTTGAAAACAATATTTAATTTAAACAATATTAAACAAAATGACTATTTATATATATAATATGCTTCAAAAAAAAAAACAAAAAAACTACAGTACCTAAAAATATGCCTTCTGGTTCATCCAGTGAGTCTTCAGCAGAATCTCCACCCACTAAAAATTTAAATGGACATTCTGGGGAAATTAATACTTTTTCTGATCCTGACACTGAAATAATGATTCTGAATGAATCTTTCACAATAATTGGTGAATCACCTATTAAACAACAAAAGTTTGAGAAGAGTTTTGTATATCAAGAAAGAAAAAAACAAAAAATTCAGAAAACAAAGGAGCATAATCTTATAACCATTTCCCCAAATTGTTAACACGTCCTGTAATGAACAAACCATATAAAAAAATCAATTCAGATGAAGTAGAATTCATAACCACCAAGTTGAAAGACACAAAAATTACAAATTTTAACACTATTGCCAAAAAGCTGTAGTATTCCAAAGTCTCAAAATGAATTTAAAAGTAACAAACTACATGGCAAGACGAGCTAAGAAGCTTGTTCAGGAACAAGGAGCGTACGAGAATATTATAATAACAAAAGCCTAATATATATAAGGAAATAAAGAACAAATTATTTTTGCAAATTACTACAAATGTATTTTATACCTTTTTAAACAAACAAAAATGGAATGACACCTACTTATCCGTTATTTTAACATAAAATACCGTATCCTGTGATTCCATGAACCTCACTTCTGTGTTGAGAAAATTTGGCTTTCTTTCGTGACGCCAAGGAATTCTTGAAGACAAAAAAAAATGGCTTCCAATCCCAAATGCGGATGATAACTTCACTTGGAAGTAAATACTTTCTTGAAGAAATTTTCTATTTAAAAATAATCAATTCTCACCACGGTCGCCTTTCTACTATTAATTTTTTAGAATAGATGATTTTTCTTGTTTTTCTCACTTGGTACAATTTTTCGTACCTGACCAGATTTTTTTTTTAAGTTCAATTTTCAATTAAATAATCATCAGAAGATTTCACCAGACCAATTATTCTGTCCTGCTACGATCGAACATTTCTTTCCCCTATTTTTAGTAAGCTTGAGACTTCCTCTAAAAGGAGCTTTTCCTTGCTTCTTGATACCGTGTAATAGCCTTAAGGATGGGCGTCGAATTTCGCCTTAAAAGATTGCAGCAATTAATTGGTCTTTTCTTTTTATTTTTCAGATTCGTGAGTGAGAAAAATTCTAGTATTTTCAATTTGAGAATAAAGAAGAAACACTCATGGGAAGTGAAACAATCAAGTTTATAAATTATTAAATCTTTACTTTGTATCCGTAAAATAAATAAATATTCTTTGTAATAGAATTTTCCTTTATCAAAAATAATCTTATCAAATATATATTATTCACATCTTATTCTAAAGAAAAATATAAGTAGACGTTACTGGTCAATATCTTCATAAAAACATAAGAAAATATGTGACATTTCATTCATCAATATTAAATAAATTTCTTCTTAAAATCTTAGAGTATTATATGCAATGTAATATACAGAGTATCTCAATCTTCAATAAATAAATGGAACGAATGAGTAAGAGCTTCCAAAAGTCATAGATTAAATATAAATAGTTTCTTAGTGAGAGAGTTTTTCTAAAATAAAAATAGTTACCTGATATATAGTAATATTTTTGTTCGCTTGTGAACAAATTCTTTGCCAAAAAGACAATATAAAAATCCAATATTTACATCAGAAGTAAGCAATAAATAACATTCCACTCTTCTTTCGTGGAACGGAGAGACAAAATATTTTCTTATGAATAAATTTCTACACTGTGAATATGCCTTCAAAATGGCTTAACAAACTTCGTAGCGAAATCTCGTTTAAAAGATGAGAAATAGATAAATCACAAAAACTTAATATTCTGCACAATATTCTTTTCAAAAATAAGTTCAAAACAATCACTGTTACTTCATAAAAAATATATCAGTTATTTAAACGACAGGTAACTAAAACTCTCACTTTTAAAATAAATTAACAACACAAGTTTTAACACGGCTTCACTCAGCAATCGAAAGCTATACTCTGCGGCATTGTCTTTAAAACAGCTCAACTGCGTCTTCTCATTCTCATTTCGGGACCTTATAGTTTACAATGAAAGAACAAACTCTTCTAGGTTAACAATCAGATTGAGAGCGGCTCTACATTTGTTTTTAAGGTACTGGTTGATCATGACCAGGATTTTCTAAAATTATGGATATATAAATAAATATATATCATAATATAATTATATAATATATATAATATATTATATATATATATATATATATATCTATATAATATATATATATATATATATATATTAATATTATTATATATAGGCTATATATATATATATATTATATATATATATATATATATATATATATTATATATATATATATAAATATATATATATATTTAGTTATATATTATATATAGTACAGAAGCTCCTTATTCTCATTGTTTTAAATTAATTCAATTAATGTCTAATTTTTATCAGATTTTTAAGGTTAGTTCTGTATTTTAGGTCATGTCAAAAGATTTTTAAATATATATATATTATAGTATATATATATATATATATTATATTATTATAATATATATATATATATATATATATATTATATATAATATATATATATATTTAAGTATATCATATATATATATTATAATTATATATATATATATTATTATATATATATATATAGTAATATATATATATAGTATATAAAAAAAATATAAATTTAAAATAATAATAAAGTACTTTATTAGAATACATTATTTACATATTTCTGAATACAGATTTATATATATATATAAAGTATATAATTAATATTATATATATATATATATACTGTATAAATATATAATTATATATATATATATATATATATATATATATATAATATATATATATATATAATATAATATGTTAATATATATATATCATATATATTATATATATATTTGAATGTCTAGAAAGCAAATGATGAAGTTTCAAAAAGAAAGATGCTTGGAAATTATATAAGGAAGGATAGAAAAGAAATACTGGAGAAAGGTGCATGACATAGGAGAGAAACAAGAGGTAAATGAACAGTTGGAAGGAGGATGAAAGTGATTACTTACAAGGGAAAGGAAGCTCTTTCTGGAGGACAGCGCGAAGGTAAGAAGGAGAATAAAGGGGAAATTGCTAGAATAACTGAAATAGGGATGGTCTTTGTAACTGGAGTGACAAATGGAGTGTGAGGGAGGTGGAAAGAGACACTTATATCTGCACAACAATATTAACAGTAATGATGAGTGTTAGTGAATGTGTGTGGGTTTTGATGGTACAAGAAGGAATAGGTATTGGGGATGAGGGTTATGAGTAAGGAGGAGGTAATGGTAGAATGAGCAAGTGTGCAAGAATGGTAAATCTGCAGGTATAGATGAAGATTACTGGTGAATGATCAAGAACGGGCGAGATGGTTGATTGATTGGATTTAGTGGTAATAAGCGTTTATGGAGGGTAATCGCCCGGGATTGGAGGAGAGCGGAAATAGTACCCTTGTATAAGGGTAAGGGAGAAAAGGGGAACTGTAGAAATTATAGGGGAATAAGTTTGAGGTTGTAGTGGAAAAAGGGGGTGGGGGGAAGGTATAGGGTGCTGGCATTTTGGTCGAGAGAGTGAGATGGCGTCGAGTGACTGAAGGACGATTGGTGAAGAAACAAGGTGCGTTTAGGAGTGGTTAAGGATGTGTGGATCAAATGAGGGAAATTAAAACAAGAGAGAGAGAGAGAGAGGAGGAGAGAAGAATAAATTATATTTAAGGTGTTTTGGATTTGCAACAGGCGTATGATAGAGGTTATAGGGGCAGCTTTATGGCAGGTATTAGTGAGATATGGGTTGGTGGTAGGCTTTCTGAATGGAATCAAAAGTAGTGTATGACGATAGTGAAGCATGTATATAGAATAAATGGTGTCAATGGTGATTGGTTTAGGATTAATCGCGGAGTGAGATCAGGGTTGGTGTTATGTCTCCTTGGTTATTCAATTTTTGTATGGGTATGAAAAGAATTCGAGGTGGGATGGCAGAAATGTGTTTGAATGAATGGAGAATGGAGGATGAGTGGGAGGGTGTCCTACATTTATGCAGATATTTCTGGTTCTGTCGTGGCGAATCTAAGAGGGTTAGAGAGATTTTGGCAGGTGTGTAAAAAGAAGGGTTGAAAGTAAACGTAGTAAGAGTAAGGTTATGGTTGTGAGTGAAGGGAGTTCCAGTGTGTAGGTATGTTAGATGGTGAGCAGCTGGAGTAAAGTGTCTGAGTTTAATTTTAGGGTATGTGGTTGATGAGAAGGGAACAGATTGATGCGAGAGTGTATATGAAAAAGTTGTGAGGCGAAGGTTGCTGGTTGGAATTAAATCATTGGTGAATGTAAGAGACTAAGTCTTGAGTGCGCTAGGGTCTTACATGAGTATGAGTTACCTGTGTTATTGTATGCGTAGTGAGACTATGGTCTGGAATAAAGAAGTATGAGAGAGAAGTCAACTGTGCTTCAGGTGGACAACTTAGGAGCATTGCTAGGTGGTGAGAGAGAATTAATAAATGAGGAATGAACTTATTAGAGAGTTTGTGTGTGCCTGAAGAAAGGGATATAATAAAGAATAAATGAGAAGTATGGTTGATGATGGTTTGGTCATGTGGAAGGAGGATGAATGATAGTCGGTTGGTTAAGCGGATGTATAGTGGGTGAGTGTGTTGGGAATCTGGGAACCGACCCGACCGGCTGGGAGACCGAAGAGAAAGTGCATTGAGTCGGTGAACCGACATGTCTGAATGGAGCAGAATGTGAGTTTGGCAGAGGCGAGAATAAACGGTGCATGATAGGAGAGAATGGCGGGGTTTTTGTATGGGGGCATGGTTGTGGGCCTACCTGGGCCAGGAGATGAACCTTACATTGACGATTTACCCAGGGAGGGCCCGTCGCGGTCCCATGAAAGCTCTGGGTGGATTTTCTGTCTGTGATGAATTTTACTAATTAATGGTATAGAGGGGCGGTAAGGCTGGCTTTCCTTTCGACTTTTGTCATATTCTCCTACTGTTTTCCTTTTCCGATGCTTGTAGCGCACCCTTACTCCCAGTCTTGGGAAGGAAGATAGGTAAAGAAAGAAAGAAAAGAATATATATATATATATATATTATATATATATATATAATATATATATATATAATAGTATTATATATACTATATATATATATATTTATATTATATTATATATATATATATATATATATATATATATATATATATATATATAAATTTAATTCTTTCATATCATTTTCATAACAATAATATAAAGAAAAATTCATATATAATTTTAATGTAATATTAAATTTTAAACATGTATGATATAGGCTATTTAAAAAGTTAAAACAATAGAGAAACATTTAATAAAAGAAGAAAAGAGAATAAAGGAAGAATCAAGAAAACAAAATAAATGAAATGTATTATGTACATAATAAAAAGGAAAGATAAAAATATCAACAAAGAAGATATTTCCCAACAATGAAACAAACAGAACTTCACTTCATATATATACTTCTTAATAAGGTAATATTATTGTGCATTTAAACATTTTATATACAAATATTCTTGTGTACTAAAAGAAAAAACAAAATGCCAAAAGAGGAAGAAAAAGCAAAAGAGATTTTTTTTATCAATAACAATGGATAAATTGACTAACATGATAATGGATCTAGTAGAGAGTAAAGAAAAAACAGAAGAAAAAAAAATGAATTTGAACAATACCTAAATTTGATGAAAAAAAAAGAATAATCTTTTGAAGAATATTTATTCATTAAAAGTATGGAGAGAAGTATCTCAGGAAAAGAATAAAACAAAAATAGCACAAAATAATAGGAGGTTTAGCAGGTGAACCATAAGAAGTAATTATGTCCTTAAAGAAATTATGACTTGCATAAGATGGAATGAAAAAATTATAAACACATTAAAAGAAAGATATTGTAGAAATAAAGAACAAGAAAGTTATCTTAAAGTACAAACACTACTGAATATGCAACAAAGAATGGAGAATCTTTTAGAGAATATGTATCAAGGTATGATAAAGCAAAAAGATTTTGTGAAAAACTTTGATATTAAAATAAGTGAAAAGGTACATTCAAACCATGATAAGTAATTCAATATGAAGTCAGCTAATGAGCAATGGGTGTTTGGAGGTGTTGAAAGGAATTAAAACAATATTTTCATAATAACTAAAGATCAATTGTGAAATATGAATGGAATCACTATGTGAAATTAGTGAGAAAATAGAAGAAACACTAATAAGAGAAAATTGGTATAATAATAATTTTGAACAAAAATGGATAAAATATACAATAATCAAGAGTTATATGTTGTTACTGAGAAGGAAATATTTAATTTAAATAAATGTAGTTTGTAAACCTAATAATCATAAAAACCGAAGATTGCTTATTGGCATGAAAATATAATAATGTAATATATTTGGAAATGTAAAAAAAGAAGGACACCTAATGAAAATTTGTACAGAAAATAAAACAAAAAAGAAGAAAATATAAGTTATTTTTTACAAAGAAATAATGAAAAGCAATATCTAGAAAAAATGACATCCATTATTAATACAGAAAAAGAAAGAATAAATGGATTAGAAAGAAAAATAAATAGAACATTTTTCAATAATAATGAAGAATATAATGACACTAAAGAAATTAAATATCAAGAAGATGTAATGGCTATTTTAGATACAGGAAGTATAGAGACAGTAATAGGAAAATTAGGATTAACAAAACTGATTAGTGGATTAACTGATGATGAGTTACAAAATATTAAAGACACAAAAAAGTTTAAAGATGGTTGTTTTGTATTTGGAAAAACAGTATAAAATATTAAAAGAAATATTATTGCCTTGTAAAATCAAAGGAAAGAGTTTTGATCCAAAAATCTATGTAATAGAGGGTGACATAAATTTATTACTTGGTAAATCAGCTATGAAAAGAATGAAAATTAAGATTAATATTGAAGATGGAACTGTTGATATTTGTGATTTGAACCTACTGAAAGTGAAAACATTTGAGAATGAAGAAGGACATTCATACTTATTATTGAATAGAAAACAAAAGGTAACATGTTGGATGTTAATTTAAAGAAAATTGGATAAAAGAACAAGATAGAAAAGAAAAATTGAAAAAGCTACATAGACAATTTGCACATTGTGGAATAGAAAAATTATTAAAAACAAAGAATGCTAATGAAAACAAGTAAATGAAGAGGATTTTTAGAATAATGTAAGAAAAGAATTCGAGCAAATTGTGAGAGAATGTAAAATATGTAAGATATAAAAATTCCATCAAAACCAGTGGTAGGTTTGCCATTAGCAAGTAAATTTAATGAAATAATTCAATTGAAAGTCAGGGAAAGTCGAGAGTAATAAATTTTTAGTGATAGTAGATCATGCAACAAGATATACACAGGCAGTATGTAAAAAATAAAACTAGTAAAGAAATTATAGCAAAAGGTTTGAAAAATGGATTAAAATTTTGGCTGTCCTATTTACATAGGGTCTTATTTACGAAAGAGAATTTCAACTGAAGATAGGAAACATTACTACAAAGAGTGAATACAGATTAATGTTATAGACAGCAGAAAACCATGGAGTAATGGGTTTATGGAAAAGGGTAGTTAGGATTACTAAAATCATTATACAAGTAAAACAGGAAGGACATGACAGACAACATAGTATGCACTGGGCAATTTTTGCCAAATGTGGACTAAACAAATTACTTGGGAATAGCACCAATCAACTTGTTTTGGAAGAAATGTAGGAATACCAAACATAATAGATTGTGATAACTTAATACGCATTAATAAGTGAAAAGAGAGATACTGATGACATGATTAAAGAATTATCGAAACAATAGACATGCTAGAAAAATACATATGGAACATGGAAGTTCAGAGAAAATAAAATTTTGTTTAACCCTAGCGCTTACGAATGCGCTTGGCTACGCGCGCGTACGCGTGTGGCAAAATCTGCCCAACAGCATATTTTACGGTGAATTTTTAATTTTGACAACTAATGTTCATAATAGAATGATGTTATTGTGCCTTTTGCCGTTTGATACTAGCCAATTTTTGTTACTTAATGTTTACTATATTATTTTTTAATTGGTTATTTGAAACAATGGGTGTTTTTCTTGTGTTATTTCCATTGCTAACTATAAGATTGGTGTGAAAAAAAAAATATACAACGAAAATCTCTTCAATTTGATAGATATATTCCAAGATTAGTACTAAAAACAATACTGTACCACCAATTAATTATATCTACTCCAAAAAAAATTATTATTATTGGGGGGAGGTTATTTTTTTAACAATTTTTATTTTATTTTTTTTTAAAAAAGGGGATAATTTAATTTTTATTGCATAATGTACTGAATTAGGTTAAAAATACTAATATTTGTGTAATAAAAGTACTCCACAATCTGCATATAGAAAATTGTTAAAAGATGGTCAAAATTTTGCCCATGTTTACGCAGAACATATAGGGTGGGGAAATTTTGCCCCACACCATGGTTTTTATGGCGAATTTCTAATTTTGTTTAATTTTGGATACCAACTAATTCATATAGAAAACTATGCTATTGGAAGCTTTTGCAGTTGATGCTGGCCAGTTTAGCTACTAAAATGTTTTTATTATTATTATTTACCAATTTTAATAAGGGTCGCGTGCACGTAACGGGTGTGGGCAAATTTTGCCCACACCTAATATATCCTGGTATAACTTCATTAATATATATTTTTTTTACACAAATTTCATAGGTCTTTTAAACATGTCTCTGAGGAATACCTGGAAGGAAAAAATTTTAGGAAAAAATTTGAAAAAAATTTCGACTAAGCGTATGGGTGTGGGCAAAAATTTGCCAACACGTAACGTGCGGAGGGGTTTTAAGAAAGTCAAATAAGAGATATTTTCAAAATAAATATATAGGCTGAAGAAGTTTATTTACAAAAGAAACATTGGCAAAAGAAATGGGAGAGGACCCCAGTCAAGTAATGGTGTAGATGGAAAAACCATCATGGTAAAACGGAGGTACTTAAGAGCTGTATCAAAAGTTCACTCAACAAGAATTCAAAGAAGTAGATAAATGAAGGTAACAACGAACTTGAAGATAAAAGGATGAATATGAAGAAGAGAAGGAAAGGAAAACATGATAGATAACTTAAAATGAAGAATGTAATAATTAGATGAAAATTAATATTTTTAAGAGTAATTGTCACTAATAATGAAAAATGAAAAGTCAATGAGATTGAAGAAGAAGCATGACATCAATGATGAAATATGGAAGATAATTGAATCCAATATGTGAAACTGGTGAAATACTATGAATGAAATTAAAGGAATATGAAGATATATTAAATTGCTATGTCATTAGACAGGGTCAAAGCACAAGTAAAAGTATTATAGATTTTATAACACGCAATTTAAATACACATATAGAATATATGATATAGATTTGAAAGAATTTGAAAAAATATATGAATTGAGATATAATTGAAAATAAGAAAATAAAGCGGGAAAATCCTGTAGATACAAGTGAGGAGATTTAGATGAAATAGATAAGTGAAGATAATAAATTGAGAGGTACAATCAGAGTTATTATAAATCTTCTAATGAAGAAGTTTACAAGCCAAAATTATATAGAAATGAGACTTAGAGAAATTGGAAGAGATAATGTTTTTGAAGAAGTAACAGATAAAGGTGAAAAAAGCAGCTAATGTCAGATGGGTAATTAGTGAAAATTATTGCAAAATAATAACGAGAAAAATTTAAAGCTAGATTAATAGCTAAAGGATATGAAGAAACAGTGGAAGAAAAAAACAGATGCACCAACTGTTTCATCAGAAGCAATGAAAATGATATTAACCATAGTTCAAGGAAAGAAAGAAATGAAAAATAAATGCTATGGATATTTCAGCAGCCTACTTACTAAGGAGAATACAATAACAAGGAACAGTATATCTAAGATAACCACCAGAATTTTAATGATGGTAACTTGGAAGATTAAATAAAACAGTATATGGATTACAGATGCTGCTATGATGTGGTATTTATCGTTAAAAAAGCTTTAATTAAAATAGTGTTAAATCAAGTAAAAATGGAACCAAAGCATTATTAGCCTAAATGAATGATTCAAATAATTTAAAAAGATTATTATGTACACATGTAGAGATTTTTATGGGTGTAAGTAAAAATTTGAAAATACTAAAATAAAAATATGAAGAACATTTTTGAAAAGATGAAATAGTTCAGGATCAATTTAAATATTTAGGAGTTCAATTATATCAAGATGAAAATATTATGTAATGTAAAATAAATAACTGGGGAAAGTTAAAATAATATGAATATAAAAAAAAAGAAAAATAGAAAACTGATGCAAGATAAAAGTACAGAATACCAACAATTAATAGGAAAATTAAATTGGATGGCAAGAAATACAAGATCAGATCTATCTTATACAGTTAGCAAAATGAGTAAGGGAGAAAAAGGACTGAGCAAAAAAGATTAAAGACAACTTCATAGATTAACAAAAAAAATACAGAAATCAAATAAATATCAAACAAATAAATAATGAATAAAATTGAGAATTTAATAACATTGTGATTCAATCAATTTGCTAATTAGAGGAGATAAAACCCACTGGGATGTATCATTTTTGCTGTGGATAAAAAAGGAAAAATACCTATAATGTGGAAATCAATTAAATCAAAGAAACGTTTTGAGCTGTGTGTTTTATTTAGGCAAACACTGGAAGATTAACAAAGATTACATAAATAGTTGGATATAAATTAAAGAGAGTTTACCTTCACTCGTACATATTAAAAATCGCTACACTATTGGAGCTGTCTGGGTACATCAAAACGTATCAAATTATAACCTGTAAGATAATGCAAGAATACTGGGTTCAAAGCAACAGAGTAATGTGCATAAAATATTTTAAGAAAGAAATGGTTAAATAAATGAACTGGAAATATATCAAAAATTGTTGATGAATAATCAAAGTGATTAAAATAAGGACTTCTTCAAATGTATTAGGTTAAAGATAAATTTTGCCGAAACAGAGAGGTGAAAGAATGAATAAAACTTTAGTTTAAATCTTTCATAACTTTTTCAGAATCAATAGTATAAAGAAAAATTTGTATATATTTAAATAAATTAAATTAGTTTTAAACATATAAGATTATTAAAGTTAAAACAATAGAGAAATATTTAATAAAAGAAAGAATAAAGGAAGAATCAAGATAAAATAAATGAAATATATTATGTACATAAATAAAGTGAAAGACGAAAATAACAATTTATGTCTGTATGTACAGCAAATTATGAAAAAACAGAACTGAAACATATAATATTGCTAAATTAATGATTATTTTGCGCGTAAATTTCTAAATATATTATATGATATATATATAATATATAATAATATATATATATATATAATATAATATAATATTATTATATATATATATATATATATATAATATATATAATATAATATATATATATAGTATAATATAATATATATAATATAAATTATAATATATCTATAAATATATATATATATTATATATATATTAATATATATATATATATATCATATATATATTATCTATAATATATATATTAATATATATAGATATTATATATATATATACTATTATAATAATAGTATATAATATATATATATATATATATATATATATAATATATAAAGGGCCGTACGGTAGGGGGGGTTTTTGGGGGTCAGAACCCCCCGAATTTTCCAATTTTTAAAGTCTCAATATATATATATATATATATATATATATATTTATTATATATTACATATATATATATAAATATTATATATAATAGTATATAAAAATATATAATATATATTTATATATATATTATATATATTAATATTATATATATATATATATATATATATATATATAATATATATATATATATATAAATATATACTGTATAATATAAATTAATATTATTATATATATATATATATATATATATATATTATATATATATATATATATTATATAATATATATATATATATATATATATAATACTATATAATATATAATATTATCATATACTATATATATTCTACGGCCATTTAAAGATTTTTTCAACCGTACGCCTTGTATATATATATATATTAGGGGTGTACCGGAATGAATTTTCCAGTTCTGGCCCGGAACCGGAATTAGCCTGGAACAAAAAAAATTCCGGCGGACCCGGAATTTCTTATGAACTTTAACTATAAAGAATGTAAAAAAAATATTTATACATACTATAACATAAATAATCTATATTTATTCTAAAAATACATATGGAAAATCATCATCGAAGGAAATATCTGGAAGTCCAAAAATTTTAAATGTAAAGGATGAGTGTATTTTCTCGAACAGTGGAAATTCATCAGAAGAGCAATAGATCAAAGCTGTGAAATAAGTGAGTTTTGGGAGAGTTTTCTCAACCAAAAAATGATTTGGCAATATCAATGACCCAAATCAGCAGAAAATAATGAATTTTTCGCAATGAGTAACAAGCCCCATTCACAGTACCAGAAGAGAGGATCTAGAACTTATTGCCCATCTCAACCTAAACTATCTGCTTATTCCGTATAGACAAATATTTGTTGAAATGTTACCAAACTCATACAGGAGAATTGAATGATCAGAGTGATTCGAGAAGTTATCTAAGGCTGACTCTAATATCATTTACTAAAGATGATAGTGAGAGCAACAATACATTCAAATGACTCAATTTATTTCTTTAACTGCACTCGGGGCTTACCAGTGAGTTTGAAAAATGGACTGTGTACTATTGCAAGTATTTCCCAGTTCTCATTCTGGAATAAAATCCACTATCGAGTTTTGAAATTATGATGAATAATTGGAAATTCCTCCTAACATAATCCATTTGTCCTTTCGAGATGGAGCATATAACATGAGAAACTTGGAACTGATTTAGCAGGATAAACACAAGTTTTTCTTGTTTTATCATAAACTTCACATTTATTTTTCGTATGCTTTTATTTCTCAAAGAACAGTGTGATTTAATAAAGGAATGTAAGGAATGTTTGTACACATTTCAATCATTTCAGTTTTTAAGCTGTAATGAAACTTAAAAGAATACAAAGAGACTTGGATCCACATCTTGCAAGCCCACTTATCGCCAATTTAAGATGTTTAATACACAGGCGGAATAACCACATATTTGATTCTGAGAAAGAATTGAATGTTTGAAAAGACCTCTGCAAGTTTATATATAGAACAATCAAGTCTATTGGAATATTTTGAGAATAAATGCACATACTTGAAATAATTCTAAGTTTTTTACAACCATTTCTCAAGGTTTATGGAAACTAATATAGGCAAAATGCAATTATTCATAAATTATCTCTACATATTTGACGCTCTTCAGCATATGCTCTCAAACTCTGAGGATGACATGCTGAATTTAGAATAAAAGAAGAGCTGATAGAAGCATTTAGAGTTAGATTATGAATAAAAAGAGAGAAAGATCAATAGACAATATCAAAACAGAGATATTGTTTTAAAAATAACTGTGTAGACCCAAGACTACTAATGATGTTTTTCTAATGAAATAGCAGAACTGAGTAGAAGAAGGATGTGAAGAAATATGCAAATATTGAAGTAGAAGTGATAATAGTGAAGTAGCAGTCAAAGAAGGTTCAGGCGATGAGTTATTTTCAGAAAGACGAGTATTATCTACAATCAAACTTACGAATTTGCCAAGTATCAATAATCATCAGGAACCATTAGAAAAGAAATACTGCCAAAGATTACTTAGTTTTATAAGTTTGAAGAAAGTGAAATGCACAGCGAGTCATATGTAAAGGAAAAAAAAAAAAAATCAGTGGCTCTTCAACAGGTGAAATTCTTTTAAAATTACAATTTGTTTTACCTGAAAAATCAATTTCGAAATCTGGGGGAAAAGAAGAATTCGTTAATTTGGTGAAAGTGAACAAGCTAAATTCCCGAAACATGCAGCCCAAAAATTATTCTCCTTTCCTGTCTCCTCATATAGTTCAAGCATGTTGTTCATATTCAAACAGGAAAATATATTTGAGTGCAAAACGTTAAAAAAATCATCCAACTACTGATGAACAGTTTTTCTTTACTTCACCACAATTCATATTATTATCAAAAGTTGTTTAAAGAAAAAGATATAATATACTCTATACATATATATAATATATATAAATATAATATATATATATATATAATATATTTATTATATATATATATATATATAATATATATATAATCTATAGTAATATATATATATATATAGTTATATATATATATATTATATATATAGAGGAAGTATTTTAGAATGTATTTATTTTTTATTTACAGTTTAGTGTTTAAAGAGAAACGTTTGCTATATAAATAATAATATAATAATATACTAATATATATCTATGG